>PVJD01001433.1:0-267366 GCA_004026545.1 Mormoops blainvillei | reverse complement strand
TTCTTTCTTTCTTTCTTTCTTTCTTTCTTTCTTTCTTTCTTTCTTTCTTCTTTCTTTCTTTCTTTCTTTCTTCTTTCTTTCTCTTTCTTTCTTTCTTTCTTTCTTTCTTTCTTTCTTTCTTTCCCTTTCTTTCTTTCCTCTTTCTCTTTCTCTCTTCCTTCCTTCCTTCCTTCCTTCCTTCCTTCCTTCCTTCCTTCCTTCCTTGCTTGTCACCTGCTTCCCTTCTTCCCTTTTTTCTTTCTTTCTCTCTCCACCAAGGCTGGTGCTAAATTACTCCAATAACTGAAATCTATCAACCATTCTCATCACGAGTCCTGTGATCTGTGCCTGGGCTGTCACATTTGCCTCTTAGCTCATCTCCTCATGTATTATTTTGCCTTTTTTGCAATCTTTGTTACCCACAAACCGGATGATGTTGCTCTTTGTGGGAAAACACCCAGTGGCTCCTCACCGTTCCCAGAATAAAACCCACACGCCTTTGCTCGGGCCATGGAACCTTGCCTGATGTGCCCCCTTTCCAGTCCCATGTGTACCCATACTCCTCACCTGCTGTCCCCTCCCTGTCTTCCAGCAGCTCTCAAGGACCAGTCCCATCTTGCTCAGAAATTTTGCTTTCCCTCTCCCTCTGCCTGAGGGCTCGCTGGCTCACATCTATGCACTCTGCTGATGTTGGCTGAAGCGTCATTTCCTTAGAGAGGTCTTCTCTAATGCTAGGGTTAGATCGGACCTCATGTCACAGTCTCCCCCACTTTCCTTTTATATTGCTTACCAGGGTTTGTTATTATTTATTCTTTCTGGTGATTCTTTGCTTAATATTTTTCCCTCCACTTGCTTATCTGTCCCATAAGGGCATGGATTGTACAATTTTTAAATTGTTAAATCCCTAGTGCTTGGATCTCTCTCTCTCTCTCTCTCTCTCTCTCAATGTATCCATATGAATTGTGGCACCTCCCACCCTCCATCAGTTCA
The DNA here is from genome assembly GCA_004026545.1 of Mormoops blainvillei. NCBI lineage: Eukaryota > Metazoa > Chordata > Mammalia > Chiroptera > Mormoopidae > Mormoops > Mormoops blainvillei. The sequence goes on along the minus strand of PVJD01001433.1, from coordinate 266,397 downwards.
TGAGCCAATTCCTATAATAAATTTCCTCTATTTTATCTCTATCTCTAGAGTAGATAAATATAAATGAATAGATGGATATATCACATATATTTCTTATCAACATACAATATATATCAAGTTCACAAACTTCAGACTTACAGCTTGATACATTTTTGCAAATAGATGCTTTCGTGTTACCACCACTCCAATCAAGAAATGGAGCAGTAAGAACACCGAGAAGTCTCTCTTCTGCCCTTGCTGGTCATTCCCCAAAGGTGACTACTATTTGCACTTTTATCATCAGAGATTAATTTTGCCCATTTTTGAGCTTTCTATAAATGAAACTGTAGGCAGATGTTACTCTGTCTGGCTTCCTTTGTTCAACGTTATGTGTGTGGGCTTGATCCTTTTCACGTGTGCCCTACTCGTTCTTTTTCATAACTGTACTGCAGTATGTGGTCTGCATATACCACAGTTAATTTATCCATTGTACTATTGATAGACCACTGGGCTGTTTCCCACACCACGCTGCTCTATCAACCTTTTGCATGTCCCCTGATCGACCTATGCACTGATTTCTCGTGGGTATGTAACCAGGAGTGCAACTGTGACTGTTGCAGCAATTTGCAACTATGTACAACAAAACATAAGTTCTCTCTTACTATATTTTGTCAAATACATAGTTGCTCAATTTTTTTAAAATGCAAGAATTAATGTAGTGTAGCGGGGGACGCTTGTCTCTATTCTGATGAAGGTTCTGCCACAGTCTGGACTTCACTTTAGTCTCTTTTTCACTAAGTGTTTATGGACTGCAAAAAATCACAAAGGGAGGTGGATACAAATTGGCTGTCACCAAGCATGGAAAGAATTTATGGGGGCGGGTATCCAGAGGCGCAGGTCTCTTTTCTGGTGCCCTGCTGAGAAGTGCTGATCTCTGGGTTGGGTCCTGTCCAGCTGTCCAACCCGCTCCACTCATGCCTTTCAACCTCCTTGGCCTTCCCTTTCCTTTCTCCTTGGCCTTGTGCCTTTCAATCATTCTCACTTGCTGGAGGGAATGGGTTCCAGAGATGAGTCTGCAAACATCTCGGTCATTTGTCTCCTGGACTGAAAGCTTTCTCCAGACCCTGCTGTGCTCCAATCAGCAGGGTTGGAAGGTGATAGACCCATTTGCAAGGGGTTATTTGTTATGTCTGGTTGAGAGCTCGCTAGCAGCCAGGAATGGACTGACTTAGAATTAGGATTTGGGTAGTGGCAGAGAGACCTCTGCGCTCAAACTCATCTCCCGCTTTGGTCTGACAGTGGCAAACTCCAACAGGCCTTCTCTCTTTGGTTAAGCAGCAGCCCTGAAATCACACACCCGACCTGGCTGTAAAGGTCTTACTAAACCCAGAGCACGGGGACTGTAAGTGTGTGGGGACACACTCAGAATCCAGAGGAAGCTGCAAACATTTCTTCTTCCTAGATGGCTTTGTAGGCAATGTTGCATCTCCCTTTCCTGGGTGTCTGAAGTCCCCTCTCCTTAGTTTCCCTCTCTCCTCCTTGTTATACTCTCTTCTGCTGGGATCCTGCCTTTATCCTGAGCATCTCAGGCAGCAAGTAACATTTTCAGCATCCTCCTACCTCTCCCTTCACCCCCTCACGTTGGGGTAGTGTCAGGGTTCTCCAGAGAATCAGAAACAATGGATCTCTCTCTCTCTATATATATTTTGTTCTCATATATATATATATAAATGAGGTCTGTTGGAAAGGGCCAGCCATTGTTAATATAATGAGAATGGTTTGCACAACTTTGATTTAACCTGGCAGCCAAGGAGAATGCACTGGAGTATGCATGTGTGAACACGGATGACTTCGCTGTACTAGTCAGTGTGGGGAGGCGGTAGAGGCTGCTGAGTGAGTGTGTGTACTGTGTCGGTGTCACATTAAAAATGACTGAGTGAGTAGAGCAATGAATCCGCAGCAAATTTGTGTTAAGCTTGAACATTCCTCCATGTAAGCTATTTGGATGGTTCAGAAGGCTTTTGGGGACGATGTAATGAGTGCAGTACAAATAAAAGTGTATGTAGCACAAACATTTCAAAGATGGCCGAGAATCTGTAGAAAGTGATCCACATTCTGGAAGGCCTGCAACAAGCAGAACATCTGAGAATGTTGAATGTGTACAGGCTGCAATCAACAAAGATAGGCGACTGACAGTGTGAGAACTAGAAGCTGATCTGGAGACTCTAAAAACTACCGTGTCCAAGATACTGATGCAGAATCTTGACATGAAACATGCCATGGCAAAATTCATTCCACAGCTTCTGCTATCAGAGCAGAAGGAACATCGTGCTCCAGTTGTTAAGGACTGATTCAACGAACTAGATTTCCTGGAGAAGGTCATACAGAGATGAATCGTGGGCCTACGGCTATGATGTGGAAGGGAAGGCCCAGTCATCCCAGTGGAAGCCACCTTGTTCTCCAAGCCCGAAGAAGGTGCGGCAAGTCGTGGCAAGATCAAGACCATGTTAAATGTGTTTTTCGATTGGGAAGGTGTTGTCCATCGTGAGTACGCCCCTCCAGGCCAAACAATTAATAGGAAGCACTACCTCTATGTTCTCCATCAGCTGAAAGATGTAATACAATGAAAATAGCCACAGCTGTGGGCCGCTGGTGATGGGCAGCTTCATCACGAAAGTGCACCCGCTCCTGGATCATGTCTCATGCAGTTTTTTTTCAAAACCTTAAATCACCCAGGTGACTCAGCCCCGCTACAACCCAGATTTGGCGCCCTGCGACTTCTGGCTTTTCCCAGAACTAAAATCACCTTTGAAAGGGAAGAGATTCCAGACCGTCAATGAGATTCAGGAAAATATGATGGGGCAGCCGATGGTGAGTGGGAGAACTGGTTGAGGTCCCAAGGTGAACTACTGTGAAGGGGGCTGAGGCCCCTTCATCCATGTACAATCCTATGTCATCATCCTATGTATGATGTTTCTTATATCTTCTTTAATAAATGACTCTATTTTTCATATTACATGCCTGGATACTTTCCAGGGCCACAGAGCAGGCCATTCCTTTCCCCGGCACCCAGAGACCCAGAGGGGACATCAGTGTATACAGAGCACTCAGGTTTCTCTGCGAATCCAGATGTTTTTGGTAGAACCCAGTGTTGCTGGTGGCTTGCTGTGTCCCTGAAAGATCCAAGTGTCTGTGGTGGATCGTGGTGTCTGTGGTGGACTTTGAAACCTAGTGGCCCTTGAAGATCCCAGTGTTTCTGGGGGACCCCAGTATCCTTGGAGGAACTCAATGTCCCTGGTGGATTCCAGTGTCCCTTGTGGAGACAAGTATCCGTGAAGGACCCCGGTATCCATGAGGGATCCCAATGTCCCTGGTAGATCATGTCTCTGGTGAATCCATGTGTTTTGGGGGATACAGTTGTCCCTTGTGGGTCCTGGGTCTGCTTTTTATAATGCAATCCTCCTCCTAAGAAGGTGACACTGGTGGGTCCTGAATGTTTGACGATGGGGATAGATCTCTCTTTCTTCCAGATGGGAGGCACTGGGGGAGTCTGAGCTGAGGATGGAATGGCCAGTGCTGAGCATGTAACTTGGCCCCAAGGATGAGGTTCTGTTTGGACTGTCAGAGACTGAGGCCTGGGTCCCGAGGAGAAACTGGGAGAAGCATGAGCCTCAGGGAGTGAACCAGAGCAGGTATGGATGGACATTTGGGAACTCAGCATCCACCACGGAGTCTAGCAAGTTCTTCAAGCTGGGCCCGTTTTCATGCATCAGCAGTATCACCTGACTGGAGGAATGTGGGCTAGGATCCAGAAACAGGGTATGAAAGCAAGAGGTCGGGGGGCACTGCAGACTTGCTGATTTCAGGTTGTGTGCCTGTGTGCTTGTGTGTGTATTGAGAGCTGGTGACAAGGCATTTGTACCACTTGCGCGTCTTAGCTAACCCGCATTCTTAGCTGCGGAGAACGTTGGAGCCTCTTCTCTTCGTGCTCAGGGGGTGGGGAACCTCCCCCTGCCGCCTCACCAGCAAGCCGGTGCTGCAGCCACAGCACGTGCCGGGGGCTGATGTGCTGGTCCACGTTCAGCTCTCGCGCTGTCCCCGCCGGCTGGGGCAACTGCACATTCTTAGACGCTCTATGTCATGGAAAGAAAGGTGAAGTGTTCCGTCTGCTCTGCTCTTCCAAACATTACCACTTCAGCAACAAAAAGGGGGGCCATGGTGGTGAGAGACTTTCTTCTCTTGGCGGGCAGGGGAGTCTTTCAGATTCCGGAATCCACGGTGATAATAAATTTGAGGAATTTTTTCAAATCATTGTCCCGCAAAGACCATCTGCAAACCACCCCTTTGCACATGGTAGTGGTGGAGACTTAGTCTGAGGACAGGGACGCGGCAGGTTGTGTTTTCATGGGATTGTACCCTGGAGGAGAGAACACGCTTCCTTTCCCATAGCTGTTGGCTTTCATTGATAAACACGGTCAAACATCCAGCCCCTCCTACGTGCCAGGTGTTAGAGAGCAGGGAGCAATATCGACAAAGCTCTCTGCCCCTATGAGCCCATGACCTCACGGAACCAGGCTCCCGCTGGGTGCAAGGCTCTGGGGGAGGTGGGGGGAGGGGTTCTAGTTGGCCAGGACTGATCAGTTGCTTTTATTAATGTCTCCTCTGTGCCTGTGGCCTTTATGAAATAACCATCTTACCCTGTTCAGGCTGCTCTAAGCAGGATACCGTACACCGAATGGCTTATAAACAACAAACATTTATTTCTCGCACTTCTGGAAACCAAGAACTCCAAGATCATGGTGCAGGTCGATTTGGTGTCTGGTGAGGTCACTCTTCTTGGTTCACAGGTGGAGGGGTCTAGGGAGCTCTGTGGGGTCTCTTCTATGAGAGCATCAAACCCATGCATGAGGCCTCCACCCCCATGACCGAAGCATGTCCCAAAGGTCCCATCTCCTCATAAGCATCACCTTGGGGTTAGAGTTCAACATAAGAATTTTGGGGCGGAGGGATGCAAATATGAAGATCATAGCAACGACTTTGTAGCTCTTTCCATCACGGGGTGAAGTCTATTTGCCCATCCTTGAATCTGGGCTGAGTCTGTGACTTGCTTTGCTGCCAGAACATGAGGAAGGAAGAGAAGCACTTTGCTCTGACGACGCCTCTGCCAGCAGCAGAGGGCCACTGAGGTCACTGACCACAGGCAGCTGTCCCTGCACTGGCATTGCTGGCAATTTCAGCAGCATCGGAGGGACTGCGAAGCCAGTCCAGGGTTAGCAGCAGCTCCCTGATTCCAAAGTGACACTTCTCTACTCCCCTTTGCTCTTCCAACCCTTCCAACACCTTTATAACCAGTTCCCTGCTTTAATTTGCTTTGTACTTGAAATACTTAAAGTGGCTTCTAAAAGAGACCTGGAAAAGACCGCCAAAGCTGAGAAAGCATTTAGTCAGCGGGCACTGAGACAGGTGGGGCTGATTCAAACCCGGGGGGAAGCTGCATGGGTCATGGAGCTCTGGGGTCCTGATCGTTTTACAGCAAGGTGGGAAGTCTGTCTTCTGATGGGAAACGTTGGGCCTGGATGAAATGGAATGGAAAAGGAAGCTCCAGGCTGAGGTGGGCTGGGCACTAGACTGTCTTCTCACACTTGGAGCTCGTTCCTCACCCGGAGAGAGGTTAAGGCTTGCTCCTTCCACCCAGTTCTGCTCGGGGAGTGGAAGGCCATGCAGGGAAGCCGGAGTCCGTCATGACGGTTGGCTCTGTCCTTGTTGGGTTGGTCAGGCTTTGCCACCTGTTCACGTGGTGGCTATGCATCAGGAGGCAGGCAGCACCAGGGCATGTCCGTGCTGCTGACTTAGAGTTGCAGTTTGGAGCAGGAGTGGGAGGTGTGGAGAAGGAGACAGGGGGCCACGTGCCTTGAAGATTTAAATCCGTGCTGGTGTATGTTTCTAATGCATTCTAATTTCTCATGCGTTCTAGTCATTCTAGCGCATCAAGGAGCCTTTTTCTTTGTCTCTGGTCCTTCATTTTAGCACACGGGTCTGTTGATGAAGGTGATATATGGGTGATTAGTGTGTCTTTCAACTCTGTGCCAATGCTCACGATGTTGTTGGATTTTGGGGAAGGACTTTGATTTTAGCCAGGGCCCCAGGCCTAAGCACTTTGAAATAATTGCCCCCTCGCTCTGCACAGTACTGCACATCATATTCATGGCGGAAATTTAAAAGATCTTCACCCTTGGGCCCAGTTCCAGTGATTTTGATTCAATAAATCAAACATGGGATTTGGCCTTCAACATTAAAAAAAAACAAAACCCTATCCCCAAGGGATTTTAATATGCTGTTGGAGCCTGGAACCAACCCCTGAATTCTTGACTTTTATTCTCATTTTAAAAATGCTACCAGTTTCCCTTATCCCTGCCTAGGACGATGGCACCTTTCCTGGAAGAACAGTCTTCCCCTCCCCTCCCCTCCCCTCAATGCTTCAAGCTTCCTAAAATGCCTCATTCTCCAAAACTACCAAAAACCCATGATGACAACTCGTCCCCCAAATAAAGGGTGTCTTTTACTTTCCAGTTAGTAACACTAATAATAGTCAGCATCACTGAGAGTGCACCACGTGCCGGGTGTTGTTTCAAGTGCTTTCTGTTTGTTAATCAAGCTTCTTAAAACGCCTCACCTGCAGAAGCTCAGCCAAAAGCCCCGCGATGACAGTGATTACAATACACTGCAATGAAAGTTACGTGAATGTGCTGCTCTCTCTCTCTCTCCCTCCCCATATCTTATTGTACTGTGCTCACCTTTGCACTTAAAGAAGAGCTTGATGGCTCCTCTGTGGCACATCTGAACTGCCAGCATCGCTACTCTTGCATTTTGGGGCCACTGAGTAAAATAAGGGTGACTTGAACACAAGCACTGCAATACCATGACAGCTGACCTATCAACTGAACCAGCTACTGGGTGACTAACAGGTAGGTCATATGTGAGTGTGGACATGCCGGGCGAAGGGGTGACTTACACCCTGAGCGGGAAGGAGCTGGATCGTTTGAGATTTCATCATGGTACTCAGAACAGTGCACAATTTAAAATGTACGGATTGTTTATTTCTGGAATTTTCCATTGAATACTTTTGGACCGCGGTTGACCACGGGTGACTGGAGCTGCGGAAAGCGAAACCGAGGATGAGAGCGTGCCTGCTACAATTGGTTTAGTTGCCATTGTGGGCCCTGCTCATCCGCATCACACACCCCCTTGTTCCAATGCCAGTGGCTCTGAAAGTGCCAGCCACGAGCAGGGTTTCTAAGCATTTTTATTACTTCTCTCCACGTGTATATTGGAAACCCCACATACTCCTTATAGAATCATTTTTCCCCCCTGAATTGTGTTTTAGTGCAAGGATTAGCAAAATTTTTCTATAAAGGGCCAGATAGTACATAATTCAGGCTGTGTGAGCTACATGGTATATTAGTTTTCTATGCTGTGTAACAATTTATCACAAACTTAGTAACTTTAAACAACACACAATTATTATCTCACAGATTCAGTTGGCCAGGGTCTGGGCATGGCTTAGCTGAGCTGGGTCCTCTGCTCAGGGTCTCACAAGGTACAGGGTAGCTGGTGGCTGGGTGGCATTCTCGTCTGGAGGCTGGACTTGGGAAGCAGTCACACCCAAGTTCACATGATTGTGGGCAGGAAGGATTCAGTTCCTCGTGGTTGCAGGACTGAAGCCCTCAGCACCTGAGACCACTTACTGTTTCATGCCAGGTGGCCCTCTCCATAGGCAGTTTGTGTAATAGCAGTTTTCTTCTTCAAGGTCAGAAGGAGAGTCTCTCCGGTCAGCTAAGACAGCGTCTTACACAGGCGATGTAAGGGCGTGATACTGCATCACTTTTGCCATGTGATGTAATCCAATCAAGGAAGTGGCAGGCCATCACCTTTGCTGTAATCTCTTGGTCAGAAGCAAATCACAGACTCATAGATGGAGAGCAGGATGACAGCTGGTGGGAGGGAGGTTAGGGGGTGGAGGGATTGAGCAAAAAGGAAAAAGGACTCATGGACATGGACAACAGCGTGGTGATTGCTGGGGGGCGTGAGGTATTAGGGGACTAAATGGTAATGGGGAAAAAGTACAATAAAGATTACATTTTAAAAAAATCACAGATTCTACCCACACTCAAGAGGAGGAGATTATCCAAGGGTATGACTCATTGTAGGAGTCACCTCGGGTATATTGTCTTCATAAGGTCTATTGCAGATATTAAACGGTGTCTTTGTAGTATGGAAGTAACCATAGACAACATGTAAACAGCGAGCATAGCTGTGATTCAATAAAACTGTATTTACAAAAGCACGCTGCTGGGAGGGTTGGCTCATGAACTGCAGCCTGCCAGTCCCCGCTCTTTAGAGTGATACTTTTGGCCTGCACCAAGAGATTTTTTTAATAAGGATATTATTTGCCACCTCATTTAACATTCTCTTAATGATAAATGTTGGAAAACATTTTTTTTCTGGTAGCTGTATTTTTCTTGAGCAACTGGCTGGTTTTAATCTTATGAACATTATGATTTGCAAAAAAAGAAAAAAGAAAAAAAATTATTGAAGCAAAATATACCAGCAAGAAATGCGCTGAACACTGAGTTTTGGATTTGATTAGGTTCGCTTCTTCACTTTGGTTGCCAGAAATCTCAGAAACAAAGTATAGCCATCCGTACCGAGTGCGAAGGACTCCACGGTGTCCATTTTCTGTATCTGCCTCACTCCCGGCTCCGTTTAATGTTCCAGCCTTGATGTCTCTTCTTTCCTGCTGACGTAATTCATGGCACCTTGCTGCACTGTGTGTATTTCATCCTGAATCCTCTCTTTGTAAGTTGATGAAAATGTTTTATGAAAGAATAAAGAACCGTCCTTCAGTAAGCATGTTGCACTGGAGTAGGAATGAGCCCTACGTGCAGATTAAGGTGAAGAGTGATTCCACGGGAGGGCTTTCAGGCTTCCCCTTTATGATATTTCACCTGAGGAGAGAGTTGAAAAATTCTTGTGCAGGGGATATGGCTGGTTGCTTCTTATTCGTTCTAAGCTTTGGTTTGGAGGAGAAGATGCTAATTCCAGTTCGCGGACATTGCAGGCTGCACTGGGCTGCACCTGGGTGGGGCTGCGCTGGGGCAGCGATTGTGGATCAGCGTTGCTAGACCCACCAGGTCACGAGCTCCATCCTACAGGGGTGCCATTGTGCCGGCGCCTCGCTGGTGATTTCACTCCAAGAGTTCTTGCCGCCCGGGGAAGGCAGCTGTAAAATGGTTCTCCAGTGAAATCAACAGACCCAAACTGCAGCTGTCAGCCTTGCTCTGCACATCTCGCCCATCCCCCCGCGGTGGAGGTGCTGAGGGGCGCAGACCACCTTAGTCAGTGGTGGTGATGCTGGGCTTGCCAGCCCAAGAGGCCTGAGGTAGCTTAGCTTGGTTGATCTCCCCAGAGAATCAGGTGCCCTTCTGTGGAACTGGGTCATGAAACAAAGGGCAAAGGACTTCCGTCGCACTTCTCCTTCCAAGCCATGAATGCGCTAGAATCTTGAGATTTTGTCTTGGCAGTAAGGTGCACACTCCTGAAATGTCTCCTGAAGAATCCAGCACAGTGCTTGACACACAGAATAAATGAACTAAAAAGGAGCCAATTTGGGAAAGCATGTTTCTTTTAACCAGCAAATGTATACTGATTTTCCTAAAGAGGCAGTATAGCATAATGGTTAAAAGCAAGAGCTCTGGAGCTAGGCTGCCTGGTTCAAATCTTGCCTCTGACACTAACTAGCTGTGTGACCCTGGCCACCTTTCCTGATTTCTCTGTGTCTCCTTCCATATAAAATGGAGATTAAAACAGATGCTGTGCCTCCGTTACATGTCTGCTTTGCTCTCCCCGGGATAAGCTCACTGCCACGTCATGGAGATAGGCTCAAGCAGCCTCATGAAGACATGCAAGTGGTGAAAAAGCTGAGGCGTCCCGCTGACAGCCGTGAGAGCGAACCGTCTTGGAGCTAAGTCCTCAGCCCCAGTCAGGCCTTCAGGTGACTGCAGCCCACGCCAGCCCCCCACGAGAGACTCTGAGCTGGCGTCACACCACTCACATACACCTGGGTTCCTGAATTTCGGAAACGGTGTGAGGTAATAGATGTCTGTGGTTCTAAGCTTCAAGTCTGGGATAATTTGATGCAGTAATGGATAACTAACATAGACTTTTTTCTGTGTATAAGACAGGCATGGTTTCTGCCATCATGGAGCTTAAATTCTAGCAAAGCGCAGAAATGAGGGAGCTAACGACCACAATACAATGTGGAAAGTGCTATGGGGTGTGATGAGAGCACGTAGTGGGGCTGCTGGATAAGCCTTGAGGGCGACGGTCATCAGGGGGCGACCTACAGTCAATAACATCTAAATGGCATCTTGAAGGACGCACAGAGCTAGTCAGGCAGGTGAAAGAGATGGGGAAGGGCATTTTTGGAGAAGGAACAGCATGTCCAAAGGCTTGGAGGCAGGAGACGGCAAGCAGGGGAGGGGTTAGACAGGGGTCAGTTGATATTGGCTCTGGGGCTCCATAATAAAGGAATTTAGACCTTGAAGGGTTTTGGGCAACATAAAATTTTAGAAAATATCAACCTGACTGTGGCACGGGGAATAGATTAGAGTAGGACTAGAAAAGCAATGGAGCCTAGTCATTTATTTCTATTTATTTGCTCTATGATGATATTACATCACATTACCACATATACAGGGTGGGGCAAAAGTAGGTTTACAGTAGCGAGTATACGAAACACAAGAGTTTATTCTTGTATTCTTATTTATTAGTTATTGTATTATTTTCCATACAAACAATTTTAAACCTACTTTTACCCTACCCTGTATGCAGGCTTATTTTTTTAAAAAACAGAAGTTATGTAAATAAACTAAATATACTTGCTCTATATAAAATCATTTCATATTGGGAGGATTTTCTCGTGTTATTATTATTAGATAAAATACGGGATGATGGCATAGGGTATCTGAATGTACAATTGATTTAGCCAATCTCCTCTTGATAAATGGTTAAGTTACTTTTTATTTTTCACTGTTATAAATATTGCTAGGGTCGAAGTGAGAAGGGTCTCCAAGGATCTCACACGGTAGGTTTTACTGTCTGGTGGTTTTGAGTAAGAGTTTGAGGGCTTGTAGGGGAAAGTATATGTACAAGAGGCAGTGGATTGAGCCCTGACTACCCAGCATATTTGTGACATCATCTCTCGTATTTTCTGAGACATTCCTGATTCGGAACATTCTGCCTCATTGGGGCCATATATCCTGAGTTTTTGTTTGGAAAATATTATCACCCCTCCATGCCATGAACTTCACGCTTCAGCACATTGACTTGCAGTTCACATCCCACACCTGCTATGCTGTTCTCACTTCCCTGCCTCTGCTTAGGCTGAACCCTCCCCCTGGAATGCCTCCCCCTCCGCCGTATCTGTCTGCCCCCTTGTCACCATTCTTTGACTCACCTGAGACGTCTCCTCCAGTAGGGTTTTCCGATCTCGCTCCATCCCAGACTGGGCTGGGTCCTCTCTTCCATGCATCCATAGTGGCCTCTGCTTACTTCTTTCACTGGACTAGCATTTTAGGCTGAACCCTTCAAGGGCAAATGATCATGGATTATACAAACACACACACACACACACACACACACACACACACTATTACTTTATATAATGTCTAGAATACTTAGGATATTCAGCAACATTTTAGGGAGAGGATAAATAAATCAATGAGCCCCAGTGGAAAAAGGTCAGTACAGCTGGATTGTCCTGGGGTCAATCCAGGGCTGGGGTTTTTTTGGACAAAAGCGGTCCATTTGGGCAAGGAAATTGAAAGAACCAAGAGGACTGAAGTGCTGGAACATGGGGTGCATGCTGGATAGAAGGGAAGTGAAGGGAGGGAAGGCTGATGGAGCAAACACAGGAATCGAGGAGCAGAGGGCTCCGTGGACTTGAAGGTCAGGCGTGTGGCGAGGGTAATGCCGAGGCTGGACTGAGCGGTGATGGTTCTTAAACTCAACTGTGAATAAGCATCATCTAGGGAGCTTGTTAAAAACGCAGATTTCTGAGAACCTCTCTTAGAGATTCTGAACCCGTAGGTCAGAGGTGGTGTCTGGGATGTGCATTTTTAACAAACACTGCGGGAAGTTCTCATTCAAAGGGCCTGCATACCACCCTTGGATAATTTCTGAAATGTGAGGCTTTGTGCAGAAGGTCAGTTCTCTGACTGTAAGATTTCGGAAATGGAGCCATCCCTCTGGAAGCCAAGGTCCAGGTGGGGCCACAGGAATGCACGATGGGGTCAGGAGTGCCGGGGAAGTAGGTGGAGAAAAGGTCAAGCTATGGAGGAGATTATCCATGTGACAGTCACCCAAATTGGTGGAAGGGATTAGGGGCGGGAAATTCTCAGCACCACTTACCGAAGCCTTTCATGAAGGAAGAGGAGTTATCAAAGGGGCTGTGCCATTCTTGGGCATAACTGACCAACTGCGCTGCGGTGAGAAGCCTGTTTGTTACTGGGGAGAAGAGAGAGGTAAATCTTGCCACCTTTTTCTTACCAGAATTCCCAAGGACCCAGGCCTTCTGGGGGAGGCGTAAGACAAGGGACTGCAAAGTGGTACGAAAGGCTGCGAGAACATAATCATGGGCAGGTAGTAAAGAGATTCTGAAGGCCACTGGGCACTGAGATTAGGGAAGGGGCTCTAGAAACACCCATGAATCCCAGCACACAAACCGTGACGTCAACAAGAATCACCCTTGCTCAGTAACCCATCTGTCTCTAGCCTGGCTTCACTGCAGATCTGAGGTGCCTCACAGAGACTGCTCCCAGCCGGGACTGAGAGCTGCGGCATAAGATGACAGGCTCATTCCTGGAGACATAGGACTCCTCGGATGGCCAGCTTACTAAGCTTGAGGACTCCCTGACGGTTTTGCCAAGCTTTTCTTGGATGGCTCGGCACTCCAGGACCCTTCTACCCACCTTCCTTCCTTCTCTCCTTCACTGGGGCTCAGACCTGCACTGGGGCCTCACCATGCTCAAAGTCTTACCTTGTTCCATTCACATTTTCTCTCGAAGGTATTTCTGCTAATAAAACTCCTGTATGTTCCATCCAGTCTTGATGACTGATTCCTGGAGAGCTCAGCAAATAAAGTAGGAAGAGCATGGTGGTGCAGGACACGTACCCTCTTACCCTAAATCCTGCCTCAGGGAGTGTCGGCTCTGACCAAATTCAGGAAAGCCAACCAAGTCGCTGGCTATGGAGAGCGGTACTGTGGGACAGTGAGAGGTTACCGAGCAGTGGTGATGTGCTGGACAGAATGCAGCCATTATCTCCGTAAGCCCTGGCTTTACAAATCAGAACCTGCCATTCGGCGAGATTAAGCAACTGGGGCCCTATCCTGCTGCTGACAAGTGGGGAGCCCTCGGGTGAAAACACAGGCACTTTCCACTGCATCGTGCTGCCTGTAGGGATGAGGGGCTTCCCAGGATGGAGACACAACCAGGAGACTCGCCCAGGCATTTTGGGTACACTGGTGTCTACAAATATCTTCAGAGGAACTCCTCATTTTAAGCCACTCCTGCTCAAAGTGACTACAGAGCGTTTAAAACCAGTTTTTCTAATGTTCTTAACTCGGAGTCAACAGACCTTGTAATGGACCAGATCAAAGTCATGATCAAATGGCAGATTGATGCAAACATCGAGACCTGCTGCCAGTGAGAGGCTCTCTCTCTTTAGTGCATGTAACCAGACGGGTCGGCTTGATTTGCAAACTACGTCCCAAATCCGCCTGCTGCTCTCTGTTCCACTGCCCCCACTCTTGTCCCCGCCACCACCCCTTCTCCCCTATGGCTGCAGCAGCCTCCTGTCGGGTCCTCCTGCTTCCTTTTGGCCCTGACCAGCCCATTCTCTGCACACCACCACGGTGATTGTTCTCGCGTGATTAAGCTTGTCATTCATCTTGTGGGTGTAAACCTACTGTCAGAAGGTCAAGAGAGGCAGGAACACCCCTCTTATGAGAAAAAGATAAGTTTAGATGCCAAATAGAAGCTTGATTGTCTAAGAGCCTTTGGAGGCTACTTGGAAAATGTAGCCAATGATTTAATGATCTTTAACATAAAGGCATGAGAAGTATGCAAGGTGAGCTGGTCAGTTTCACAAAATGGGGTTAGAATTTGGTTGTGTACACAGAGATTAAAAGGCAGGTTGAAATTTCTCAGAAGCTCAGACGGAGCCAAGAGTATTGATTGGCCGCTTTCTTGGACAGGAACAGACATGGTAGCCCCTGCAACAGCCTCTCCTTGCTGTGGCTTAATCTGATTGACAGTCAGCTCACCCCACAAAGGGCAGTGAGGAATCACTCTGCTAACAAGCTCCCTGCCCTCCAGTCTCTGTTAGAATGTTGACTGACAGGGGCACAATTAAAAGGAGATTGATTTATTGAGCTGGAATGCTCCAGCCCCCCTAATCTCAGCATCTCTCTGCTTCATGCAATCACCATCTCCAAACAAAGAGTCAGCCTACACAAACGAACCCCTCCTGATCTCCAGGGAGCCAAAGACACTCTTAGTTTAGCAAAGGTAGCTCAGCCCTAGAAGCCCATAAAGAGAAACCACATAAAAGAAGCCCTTTCCTGCACCAGGCGCTGGATAAGGATCTGGAATCCAGCAGGGAAGGGGGAGTTAAGCAAAAAGCGAACAGCGGTTATGAAAAGGGCTAACCTTGACTCCAGGAGGGAAATGGGTTAAGAAGAGTCAATGGGCAAGGAGCCCTATTTTTGTCTTTTATATAATGAAACTGTAAATTTCTGTTCAAAATCAAAGGGTCATCAAGTATCTGGAATGTTGATGGGGATGCCGGTGGGATTCAAGGGAAGAAAAAAGTCCGGGGATTTGAATTCAATGCTCCCTTTGAACTGTTTCACTGAACCGAGGCGGTCAAATCTCAGCTATGCGCATGCAAATAATTATTTATAATTGTTGGGATTTGAGGGCCACCCCATAAATAGCACCTCTCTTTTTCACTGGAGTTATAAACTGATTAAGAAGTAAAACAAAAGACTTGGCAGCTGGAGATCGCAATACAGTACCATCTTTGTTTCTGATAAAAAGCGGAACGTGTAGTTTAAATGTGTGGACTGGTAGAGTTCTTGCTGCAGAGCCCCCCCGCTTGGGAAGACTGACTGCCCCCCTGGTCACAGCAGCCCCGGGTGGGCCCTTGCACTGAACACGCTCTTTGCGGACAGGCTCACTCCCCAGGAGAAAGGGGTTGGGCTGAACGGGCCAGATTTTTCTCTCCAAATTTATCAGAATAAAAGTGTTATCACTCTTCTTCCCCTGTGGGGTCAGTGAGCGAGGGGCACAGAGAGGAACCCAGAGTGACGTGGAACCTCTCCCGCTTGGAGGGAATGGATCGTGCGTGAGAAGCAGCACCCTCCAATCCCACACAAACGGTTCTAAAATTAATGATAATAATGACAACAGAAATAGTAAGAATGACAAAAGTTAACAATTTACTAACTATTTACCCTGTGCAGGCTCTGGGAAGAATACTCTGTCTCATCTAATCCTCCCAACAGCCCACAGAGGTCATTTTATTATCATCTCCCTGCAGGAGGTGAGAAAACAGGGACTGAGAGAGGTCGTGTGAGTCGTCCAAGGACACACACCTGGGAAGTAGGAGTGGTTAAGCGCACACTCGGCTTTACCTGGTCCCAGAGCCCGAAATGTGGAGCAGGCTCGCTCTGCTGCCTTCGTGTGATCAATGGAGTGAAGGAATGAGGTGAACTTTGAGGACAACAAGTTGAGAAGTTAGGCCAGCACGGGACAACCTACGCAGTGCTGCAGATTCAGGGTCTTAACCATCCCCCACCACCGCAGCCCCCCACTCCTGCTCCAGGGTTGGGCCCGGGGACTCTTCTTCTGGGTGTTCTGCCCTACCAGGTCAGGCCAAGAAGTGTTCTGCAGGTGGTCTCTGGATCTGGTCCTGCTGTCCCAGGGGCCCAGTGTCAAGGGTGAGCTGGGGAAAGAGCCCAGAGGGCCTGCTTGTCCGCATGGTCACCAGCACCGCCTTTGCTTGGTCTTCGGTGTCTTTCTAGACTGCCAGTGGAACTGCTCTGACGGATCATGGCCTAAACACCTCTGTCCCCAGAGCTGAGCGGGATAAGCCCACCTCTGCCTGGGCTAGAAACCTGACTCATGCGTTAGGGAAAAGTGCGACCGACTGAGGCCGACATTGAACTTCCCCTCTCCCGGTGGGGATTTCACTGTCTCCTGAGCATCTGGTCACCACATTTCCAGACATGCCTCTCACCACTGAGTATTAAACAAAAAACAGAGCCCCTGATACCTCATTTTCCCTCACTTGTTCTTCACACCTTGTGATTTATTTTTAATCCTCGGAGCAGCCATAGCTATCTTTACCAGCTTTTCCTCTCTCCAGGAGAGGACCCCCTTTCCTTCCCCAGGTATCTGTTTCCTACCCATCAGCTTTGCCACCTCCATCTCTTCCCCCATTCACTGTCACGCCGGCTCTCGCATTGACTTCTATTATCTTCATCTCTTTCTCTGGAAACTTCTGTCACTTCCAGTTTTTCCCAGTTTTCTCCGTCTAGTTCAGCTCTTTTTCTCCCCCAGGTCCCCTTTGCCTTCTCAGCTTTCTTTTCAAAGGTGTGTAGTTCTTTTCCTTCTTATTTGGTCCAACGTGTCCTGACAGGGTGACTGAAGCAGCCATGTTGGGGATAGAAACATGTACTAGTTTTTCATAGGTGTTTTTTTTTTTTTTTTTGGAATGGGGTATTTGCAATCAATTTACGTAGTCAGCTGAGAGGTTAAGAATTTGCCACTTAAAAATCAACCTCCTTGAATGAAAATCTGTGGCGCTTTTCCCCCCTTGTAATCACGCATCGAGACTTTTCCGGCGCGGGCTTCTCCAGACGCCTGCTGAGTGCTTGTCACTGCTCCTCAAGCCTTAGGGACACCGATTTCACGGAGAGGGGGACCATGCCCTTTTTTCCTCTTCTTTAGGGTGCTCTCTCACACAGGTGAGTCAAAATGAGATGCTTCCAATGGTGCCACGGGTGGGGATGAGACTAAGATGGTGTCAGGCCAAAAGTCCATTTGTACTTGAACCTCTCCAGGATAGGTCTCTATGGAAAGAAATGTTCGCAGGGCTAAAACAAGGCAAAGTAGCCTTGAATTATTTCCCGAGACTCTGACTCCAAACCTTGTTGCAAACTCAAGCAGACCCAGGCTCTACCCCATGAAGATTCCTTTTTCTAAAGCTAAGTGGCCCCGAGGGGTCTGGAGTGGGTGCTGTTTGTATACCCACCCAGCTCCCTCTTACCTGGTGGGTGCGCCCATACTCCAGCGGCTCTGGGTGCTGCTTGCTAAGGGCTCACAGCTGACCCCTTCTCTAGAGATTTGTCGTCACCTACAGGAGACCCTTTACTTGGGAGAATACGAGCTCCCCCGACTGCCCCTGCAGTGAGCATCCAGTGAGTAAACCACAAGGGATACTAAGGGCTGAATCCTGTTTCAAAGTGACGTCCACTCTGAGGTACAATTCATGCTCTAGAGTTCCCTGTGGGGCTGGGCTGAAGCTGGACCGCCTCTTAGCTAGTTCTTCCACTCCCTCTCTTACTTTCCTCACCTCCTCAATAAGTCACGTACACTCAAATCCTTGTCTCAGGCTCTGCATCCGGACAGAAAACAGACTGCCATACCCAACTGGCAAAGAAGTCTACCCCATCAGTGCCCAAACCTGAATCTGGGGTCTTACCACTTCAGGGTGAAGGATGATCACACACACTGAGAGCAGCTGAAGAGACCACAGTACCCCAGTGTCGGAGTGGAACTGGTCTGGATTAGCCTAGTCTGACTGGAACCGGGATGGCGGAGGGAGTCACAGG
The DNA here is from genome assembly GCA_004026545.1 of Mormoops blainvillei. Classification (NCBI taxonomy): domain Eukaryota; kingdom Metazoa; phylum Chordata; class Mammalia; order Chiroptera; family Mormoopidae; genus Mormoops; species Mormoops blainvillei. Next base: position 248,462 of record PVJD01001433.1, on the reverse strand, counting down.
CCTGTATCAGTACTATTGGCAGGATGAAGAGAGAACGTGTTCCAAAATGGGATGGAGAATGTCCTAGAGAAAGGAGGGGGACCTTCTCTGAAGGAGGTTGGGCTCCAGGTTCCTAGGAAGAGCCAACTGCTGAGGGATGGGGGAAGAGTTCATCTCAGGTCCCTGCCACTGCAGAAGCAAGGGAGACCCAGACAAGACCCCATGTCTGCTCCTGACCTTTCGGGCAGACCCAGTGAAAGCTCTGTCTCATCTATCTTAAGAATTTCTGCTCTTAGGGGTGGATTCAGGGTGGGTGAGGAGGGATTGAGCTGTGGGTGTGTTGGGGCGGCTGGAGAAAAGGTGAGGGGAAGCAGCGTACTCCTCCCAAAGGCCAACGTCGACCTACATGTACGTCTCTGCTTTGCCTTTACTTCTTGAACTTCAAATCCTTCATGCTTCTCCTCCCCATGAAGACTTAGCCCACCTTTTGCTTCTTTCACCTTTCCTCCTACTTTCTCGCCTGGCCAAATTCTTGGCATTTATGCAACAGACAATTATTAAGTGCCTCCTAGGTACCAGGCATGTTTCTAGACATTGGGGAGTCACCAGGAAGAGCTGCCTTCCATCGTTGCCACTGGGGGAGACACGCAGAAAACATGCAAACATCTAAGTAGCGTCTAAGACCTCCAGCTAGACTTAGATGCTATGAAGAAAATGGGAGCAGAATGCACTCGTTATGCTGGCGTTTGTTTGCTTTTGCTGCGTCTTGTCTACCCTGTCAAACTGCAGGTGCCTGGCGGGTGGAGAAGTCAGCTGACACTTTGGTCCCTCTAAGAAGCCTGATCCAGTGTCTCACCCATCACTGGAAGTCAACATAAACTCATTGATTTCTAGACAGCGATTAGACTCAGGCCACTCCACTTTGGACCAGCCTTGGGTTTCAATCCTTCCACTCTTGGGTTTCTCCCACGGCACAGATAGTATTCAACGAAGCGGGTGTGACCTCTGAGGGCCTGCGCTAGAGATTCCTGCTGCTTGGTGGTGTGTGACCAGCAACAAGCCTTGACCTTCATAGCCGCAGTTCCTTTAGTGCAAGGCAGGGGAGGTGACAGTGTGTCTTAAGGAGGACAAGGTGAGCCAATCTGCATAATATTCTCCTTTAAGGGAAAATGTTGGGTGATGGGCCAAGTCCTCACTTAGCGCCACAGTGTGACCAGCCTTAGGAGGGACAGGTGTGACCCGTCCCCCAAAGAACACGGGACCCAAGGTTCTCATGGTCTGGTTAGCTTCCAGGAAGTCTTGGCCTTTGGTTTTGGGCTTGACCAAGGTCCTGAGCATAGACTTTTAAGGGTTGGCCGAGGCAACTGGTAGGAGAAGGGCTCTCCCCCAGCCCCCCCACTGCCCCAGACCTGGGGTTCATCTTTTCCCCCTTAAACTGGTACCTTCCTCATATCCCTATTTTTCTCCTTATTTAGGTTTGAGATCCCAGGCTCATCTTGGATTTTCCCTTTCTTTATTCTCTTCCTCTACTGAGAAACCAAGCGCCTCATGTCCTGTGTTTCCTTTTCTTGAGCTCCCATCATTTCGTTTCCTCTGCCCTTTTCCTTGCTTCCGCCCGGCTCCTCCTTTTACGTTTCTGGGTAGCTGAGGTCACTTCCTCAGGGGTATCTCTGACCCCTGATTCTCCTCATTACTGCCTATTGGTCATACTTTGGGATCCTACATTCTAAAGGGAAAATAGTTCGTGCCCCTTGTGCCAGCATTTGGAGCTCCCTGCTCTGGGACCATCTCCACTTTCCCACCTTCTGTGGTCAGTACTGCAGCCGACTGGCCCACTCCCTGCTCCCTGGACACATCCCTTGTCCCCTGGCCCTGGGCTTTCATGCCTGCTGCTCCCGCCGTTGAGGACGCCACGTGAGCTCTGTTCTTCATGGCCCAGCTCAGACGCAGCCCTGGAGGCCACAACTGGTTGCGGGCTTGCTCTCACCTTTGCACATCCATCCCCCTTCTCTTGTATCTTTCCTATGACGCATGTCCCCTGGCTGCTCCAGGGATTCAGGCACTTTGGTGATGCTCCAGAGGAGGTTTCATTTTCTAAGATTCTGATGTGAGCATTGCTATTGGATAAAACCCATTATTGTCAAGAACATGTCTCTGCACATACTCTACAGGGGCAGATACTGAGCCCAAGAGGCCTGAGGCATGAGGGGCACGACGTAACACAGGGTGTGACTGTGGTTGTACCAGGAGAAACATGGAGGGGCAGCTAGACATGTGGAAAACTGCGTGACCTGCACAACATTTCCTCTTCCTGGGATTCTCCAAATCTTCAGAAGAGATGAAATTCTAGAGGCAGAAGACATTTCTGTGGAACCAAAGAAGGGACAGCTCGCGGATCCATGGGGACTCGGGAGTGGGCGAACCACAGGGGCAGGACGAGCTCACCTGCAGGGACTGTGAAGAGGGTACGGTCCCCGTGAAAGAGAAGGAATGTGGTTTCTGGCCAGTTCAAGTGCTTTTTGCAAGGTGAATAGGAGGTCCTCAGATAGCTCCAGGATCAGTTTTTATCCTGCCTGAGAGATTCTTGGGGGCAGAACCCTAAAATCATTTTTAGGTGTTTTTGTTTGTTTGCTTGTTTGTTTGTTTGTTTGGTGCCTCCTATCCAAAACTGGCACAACAACTGTGGATTTAAATTACAATACTAAGAGGAAGGTGGTGAATTCTTTGCAGGGAAGCAGGTTCGACTGGCCATTTTGTTTCTCTTTCTTGGTATGACATAATATGCTTTTAATTCAATTTTACATTTGGTCCTTACATGGACCATAGAAGTTAGACTTTGATACACTTGTAGACAAATAAAGGAACTGGGGCTCAGAGAAGGTGAGTGGCTTCCTGAAGACCACACAGCCAGAAAGTGGCAGAGTTGAGTCATGAACCCAGGGCCCCAAGCTCCAAGTCCAGTGCTCAGTGTGTCTCCAACACCAAGGCACCCAGGCGCACTCTCATAACTCAGGTCCGGCTGAACCAGAAGAGCCCGGGAAGCTCGGCTGCAGAGCTTTCTATACTAACTCCTGAAGGAAAATTGCATATTTTGAGTATGAGCTGATACCAGGACCCTCTCCTCTTTCTGAGATTAGATTCGTGGATTATTTTGGTCATGCAGGGAGTTACCAAGATGGCTCCCAAAGCAATTCCAGGATCCCAAAGCTTGGGACCAGCAGAAATCATCAAACACCTGGGCCACCACACTAGAGTGTGCCAGTCCCTCCAAAAGTGGAAGGGTTCTTATATGGGTATCCACTCCACCCGGAAGACAGCCATCATTGTTAGTGGGGTGCAATCTACAATTTTTTGTCTTCTCTACTGTTCGGTATTTATCCCTATAGCACATCACATATGGGGTATGTGAGATTTCCTCCTCGTGACAAATGAGGAAATGAGGTTCCGATTAAATTGCTTGCCCAAGTTCATGCAGTTAGGAAGGGAGACTTGTGGAGTCCAAACCTATAGTATTTCTTAATCCAGACACTGTTCTCAGCCCCTATGCTCTTGTGCCTCCAAGTAGACATTTGCTGACTGAACGGGGTTGAATAACCATACAGGAGTGTGCATGGCTGCGTGCCAAGCGGCCAACACAGAGAGAAGTGCTATAGAATCAGAGACGAGTGGATGGTCTCTGAGATGGTAGTGGTGCTGCCGTGGGCTGAAGGGTGGCCTGGCCCCTGGATCCAGCAAGCAGCAGGTGGTGGGGGTCCTCCCTGGGCAGCTGGAGAAGGATGAGATCTCGTAGGAAAACTGACTTGTGATGAACCAATGCCAGAAATGGCCCCTCCGTCACAAGCCCCCCTCTTAGGTCATATTTCAAAGACTGGCTCAGGGCCACTGGCTGGGGCGCGCGACTGTGAGATCATGGCTGAGCAATCTAGCTTTAAAAAGTCTAAGGACCAACTTGGGAGTTTTATCGCATTTCTGCCGCCCAGGCATGAAGTCAGCTGGACTGTGCGTGACAGGGAGCGTTTCTCTTGTAATTAGCCGGGGTGGGATTTTTTTTTTTTTCATGTTCTGCCTAAATTCAGTAGCGGAGGTGAGTCATGGCCATAAAATCTGGAAGGCTCGTGGGGGGATGAGGGTGGTGGAGAAATATAAATTATTGTTATCATCTTTCAGGCACACTCGAGTTAATTATTGCACTTTTACCAGCTGCCTTGTGCCTTCATCAACACTGCGCCAGAAGCGATGGTTTTACTGGGGAAAGGATTGGTTCCCTACTCAGGCAGAAAGCCCTGGAAAACCCTTGTCCTTCTGAGGGAGGTTGGGGCACCTTCAGTTCCCAGTACCGCACCGCTGCTCACCAGCTGGAACTTGTGCGGATTTGCTCCGAGACACTTGGGTGTGAACAGTGTCACGTCACATTTTCTTTATTTTTCTAAAGCAAATAAATCTGGTTTGGTTCTCCACCTGCCAGGCCTGGCAGAAAACCCATTCTTAGTTATGTGGTGGCGAGGTGTTCTTTCTCTCTTCCTTAGGAATATAAGGAAACCCTGGAATTAGGTAATTCAGCAAGATTTAGGGGCAAGTTTCTCATCTTGGGTCCATTACAGGGAAATCCTTGCTCATGGGCTGCAAGCGCCCTTTTGAAGGAAGCTTCCCAACACTCTCCATCCCTAGTCTTGCCAAGGGATGGGAGATAGGTTAGCCATAAGTATTTAAAACAAAAATAAAAGCAAAATATCTCTCCCCTACTGAGCTGATTATGTCCCCCACCAAAGTTCACATCCATCCAGAAACTGTGAATGTGACATTATTTGGTAATAGAGTCTTTGAAGATATAATCAAGGTACGATGGGGTCACACTGGGTTTAAAGTGGGCCCTAAATCCATTATGACTGGTGTCCTCATAAGAAGAGGGAAATTGAGTCACACAGACACAGAGATGGAGACACGCGGGGGAGAATTCCACATGCAGATGGAGACAGCTCAGAGTGATGCATCCAGCAGCTCAGCAGCTCAGGAACACCAGGGGCTGCCGGCCACCACCGGGAGCTGGGAGAGATGCAGGAAATGGCCCCTCCCTCAGCCCCCCCCCCCCCGGAAGGAACCAATCCTGTTGACACCTCGATTTTGGATCTGCAGCCTCCAGAATGGCAAGAGAGAGAATTTCTCTTGTTTTAAGCCATCTCAGTTTGTGGTAATTTGTGACAATAGCCCTAAGAAACTAATTTACCTCTAACATGCAAAAACAAACACTCGAAATTCAAAATCAGAGATTTTAGCTTTTCTTCCTTCGCTGAGAATCTTTGGTGGGTTTTGGAAATCACCTAGAGGGTCAGAGACCCCCCTGGAGGGGCTACACAGGCTGTCCCCTCCTGGACGGAGCCCCAGCCCCCTCCAAGAGGCCACATCACTCGGGACCCCGTGCAAGGCGGCTCTGCTGGGGAACAGGTGGAAACAGAGACTTCAGGTTCCAACCCCAAGGTTCTGCTTTTATAGTTTGGATGTGTGTCCTGGAAATCTACATTTTAACAAATAGTTGATGGCCAAAGACTGCATTTAATGAAACATTAGGTTGGAGGGGGCGGGGCATGTAATATTTTAAAGTAGGTAAGCCATACATTTGACTTCCTAAACCAGAACTTCTTTTCTTTTTTTGTGCCGTTGATTCTTTAGCAATTTGTGGAAGCCTATAGACCCTTCTCAGAACAGAATGGGGCTCTAAAGGCACAAAATAAAATGTGTAGAATTACAGAGGAAGCTATTTAAATTGAAACGCAGTACTCAGAATGTAAAAAGCCCAAATGTTTTTTGGATAGTACTGTAAGTGGTTCTTTATTAACATTACAGAATGAGAATTAGCAGCGAGTCGAATAAGTACTATAATTTCAAGGTGACAATGTGTCTACATCATATTTCGAAAAGCTGTGACAACTATAAAGCGATAAAAAAATCTGTTCAGGCAAAGTCACGGGAAGGGCTTATACTCCTATGGTTTGTGGTCCACATTCACAATTGAATGCATTTCATTCAATAGTTAGAAATAGTAGAAAGAAAGATGAACATTTTCCCCAAGTCCGTGATCCTCCTGAACTGTATCTGCAGACCCTTTGAAAGTCTATGGGCCTCTAGTTAAGAACCTGCAGAGTCCAACTCTTTACCCTTTTCCTTTCTCAGCGGTGTCACTGGCCCCCCGCGTGCCCACAGCACACCCAGATTTTCCTTTCCTCAGCCCCCGTCAAAATCTGCCCTTAGAAGCTATACTGCATGGCTGACCAAACACAGATTTTAGAGCCAGAAGGTCGAGGGGTTCAAGTACTTTCCCTCCCAACTTATTAGCTGCATGACTTTAATCCTCTGAGCCTTGGTAGCTGCATTTATAACACTTTGTAAGGCTATCTATAGTGCGGATTAAAGATGAGGTAGGTAACGTGACTGGCACACAGTAGGTGCCTAATAAAGATTAAATGTCATTTATTACAAGTTATAAGTAACTAAGAAAAAGTTTTTTTAGTGTCTCGCCAGTGAGGACATATTCAAGTTTTAACAGGGATTCATAGCATTTCAGGCATCTGCTGGAGAAAGAAGGTTGGATGGGAGGAATGAGAATCCCTCGAATCACTTCCTGTCGGAGCTGGAGCTGGATGGAGTCATTCATTCGACAGCCTTTCAGAGCGATCGCTGAGCACAGCATCCGCGCGTGTGCACTGGGGGGGCCGGAGGAGCATCAGGAAGATGCTGCTGGAATCTGGGCCGCGTTTCAGCAGCTCATGCCTCCTGAGGTTTAGCCAGCCTGCTTGTTGCTGTGGCAGTGACTGAGCCAGGCAGAAGGCAGGCGGGGCGCTTGCAGGGGCTGGGCCACCCCTGGAGACCCAGCCCGCACCTTGCCTGGTGTGGGGCCCGGGCGCTGAGAGGACAGGCAGACAGGCGGGTAAACGTTCTACTGCATTGTCCCAGCCTGCTCTCACCAGGGGCCTGTCCCTAATAAAGCACGCGTGCGTGTGTGTGAGGGCCTCTGACAGATGTAATGGGGGCCTCCGCTTGCCAAGTTGGCTCACTGGCCGTGCTCTGGGCCGCTGGGGGAGTTGTCTGCAAAGCCACAGGACAAGTCCTCCTGAAACCCCTTCTTCCCGTCTCTCTGAGGTGGGAGCTGGCATTAGAGGTCTCTGGGAGGTACACGCTGTCCTCTGGGGTCTGGTGCTAATAGTCAGGCAAACTGCAGTGGTGTTGGCCGTGGTGGCAGGGAGGGTGAGCCGGCCAGTCTGTGCCCTGGCTCATGCCTGCAAAAGACCAACGGCTTTTGAAAGTCATACCAGCCCCGTCTTCCATCCTGTTGATGGTGACAGTAACCTTTGTGAAGTTACATCAAGACACAAAGGAAGCGGAAGACTTAAAGGTCCATCTCCTGTATTTAATTCAGTTCTATTTCTATCCACTGCTGCTTGTTTGACTTTGGGTAAGGCATTTAACCTCTCTGGGCCTCAGTTTCTTCACAGAGTATAACACAGGTAGAAACCAGGGTCACCTTGTCAGCGAGATAGTAGAAAAGGAGGTGTAAAGCTCTCCCCTCTTCTTCCACAGCCCATCATAATCTCCTGTCTGCCTGAATTTGGGGCTCCGGCTTCCTCATCCAGTCTCCGTTCTGCGCCATGCCAACCCAACATGAAGCTGTCTCGCTTCTGAGTGTTCTAAAAACGCCCACTCACCAAGTAGCAAGAGTAAAATCAATAGAATTGACCAAAGTGCCTTCATTTGTTTTTGTTTTTGTTTTTGCTTTTATTTTGGTTTCGGTTTTGGTTGGGGAAAGAGAGCTGAGGGGTTTATATGGCAGAAATTTGATCAGCTTCAAAACGTAGTAGGCATTATACTGTCCATAAAATGGCCTTCAGCCACCCAGTCCACCCCAGAGGGTCTCGTTGGTTCCTGGCCTTACCCGGTCCAAGTCTTTCTCTCTCCTCTGTGGGTCCTGTCCCCTTATCCTGTTCTCTTCGGTGATCTCAGCAAACTCATCCCCTTGCCTCTTGCCAAGGTTGAGACGCTTCTGTCTTCTGTGGTGTCTGGGTCAACAGGCCTGCCCTCAGGATTGTCACCCACCTCAAGCACCGCCAAGCATCTTCTCACAGAACTCTATCATACCTCCAAGTGGAATTCGTGCACTTGTTAATAATCCCAACAATTCACCAGCTCACACGAAGATGGTATGAGATAATGAAAATGAAGGTATTCGTGGAATGCAAGGCGTTGCGTAAATTCATCCATCCATCTATGTCATTTATGCAACAAACCTTTGTGAAGATTTTTTTCTAGGTGCTGGAGATGCTGAGATAAACAAGGTGCTTTCAAGGAGTTCACAGCCTAATGAGATGTTAGAGAAAAATTGTAGTAAATTATAAAGAATGCCACGATTGTGCTTCATTTCATGTGTAATGATGGGATAAAGAAGGGAGTGATCGATTCATGTTGCTGTGAATATAATGGATTAGGTATTTAAAGTATCATATAGACAGAGCCGCCGCTCTCCTGAGTGTTTGGAGCAGACCTTTCTGTTTGATTGATCCAGTCCTGGGAATCATATCGACGGCTTTCTGTATCTTCTGGATGTGTCAATAGAGTCAGATCTGTGTGCCAGGTCTGCAACTTTGTATTTCAGGTAGGTTATTTGACCTCTTAGAGGCCCAGTTTTCTCATCTTTCCAATCTGTGTGATAATCCCCCATGAGGTCGCCATAAAGACTGAGAGAAATTCAGTCACTCGTTCATTCAACAAATAGTTATTGAGCAACTACAGTGTACTGGACACTGCTCTGGGCACTGTGTGTTTACAGGGAATGAGAACGTGAACGGGTTCCTGTCTCTCGGTGCAGGCAGACATCCTGCTGGGGAGAAAACATCTATTCCTGCCCAACCCTGTGGCATTTTTGCTCCAGCCTTTCGATTGTCTACATTATTCAGTTCCCCTGCATGGTGCCCCCAAATTCTATTGCCTTAGAGTTCTTCGGGTAGAGGCTGCGCAGGAGAGCTCCTCGGAGTCTGGGGGCAGAGGGCAGCATCAGGCCATGGGCCACCAAGCCGAGTTAGAGATGCACCCCACTGTCTTAGTTCCGACTCCTGTAACCAAATACCATAGACTGGGGTGGCTTAAACAACAAACATTTGCTTCTTACAGTTCTGGAGACTGGGATGGCTTAAACAACAAACATTTGCTTCTTACAGTTCTGGAGGCTGGGAAGTTCAAGATCAAGGTACTGGCAGATGTGGTAAACGGTGAGGGCCCATCGTTATGTCCTCATAGGGCAGAGAGAAAGAGAGAGAGAGATCAGCTCTCCTGTGTCCCTTCTTAGAGGAGCATGTGATTCCATTCATGAATCTCCCCCGACATGACCTAATCACCTCCCCAGGTCCCACCTCCTCATATTGTCACCTTGGGGGTTAGGCTTCCACGAGAATTTTGAGGAGGACAGAAACATTCAGTCCATAGCAGGGAGAAAGGGTGGGGAGCCAATTAGAGATGCTGAAACCAACCAGCAAATATCTCTTCTTTGCTTCCTTTTGCCAAGAGTACTGGGGAGAAACCCAACTTTTTAATGACTCCTCTTTTTTTGGTTCAGGATTTATTACAAATATGCCTCCTTTGCGTCTCCTATAATCATGTCATCAAGTGGCCCAGAGATAAATGTCAACAATGCAGCCCTCTGGCTCGAAAGGGGCCCAGAGAGGCTTGGGCTTGTCGTTAAGCAGCCCTGGTGGAGGGGGGCGTGGGGGAGCAGATGCGGGGCTGGCAGAGGACACACTCATTAGACTATGGGAGGGGCGCGTGAGCCATCCAAGGCCCGGGTCTGGCAGAGTTTGCAGCCGTGGCAGGGAGCGGAGTACTTTCGCGTCTCGGGAAACCTTCTCCTCAGCCTGGTTTTCCTGGCTCCTTTGTCAAGCCCGGGCTCTTCCGTTTTGACATTTGTTTTTCCTTTTGGACGTCCCTTCTTCTTAGTAATGTGTGTTGTGACTTCAAGCCTTGGAACGCTGCCGTGTTTTAGGCCTAGGGCGCTAGGGTGTACAGGATCGGGGAAAGGACTTCGACACCCTGCACTCACACAGGCGAGGCCTGCGGCCTCCTGGCGTGCGTGGGTGTGGGGTGGGGACGGTGCCGGCGGGTGAAACACTCAGGAAGATGACCCGGACCAGGTTTCTTGACTCCTGAGCTGGACTGGGGGGCTCCACCCAACTCGGGGGCCGCGGTGGGGGGGCTCCCGTAGATGCGGTGCAGATGGTGCTCTCCGGGGTGGTGCAGCACAGTGGTGGACTCCGTACTTTATACCCCACCTTCTCTCTCAGCCCCCTTCATTTTTAAGTGGTTGGACCGAGTGCCAGTTTTCCTAAGAGCTAGGATGAGAGACAAGGAATGGGTTCTGGGGTGGGGGCTTCATCGGGAATCCTGCTGTGGAGACAAACGCAGGAAAGCCACAGAGTCAGAACGCTTCCTGTGAGGCTGGAAGAGGGATTCTGCTCAAGAGACCTCGTGGGGGACCCCTTTCTTAAGATTGGTGGCAAAGTTGGGGAGACCCTGCTGCTGTGGCTTGAGGGTGTCTTTTCCACGTTTTCCCTTTCCTGACTTGCAAGTGTTAGGGTTTTCCATGTGCCAGTGCTGGGGTTACAGACAAGAGTCTCCATGCGACTTTAGATTAAGACTTAGGTACATGAACCTCACTGTTTTCTCCTCTGTGCCTCTCGATGGAGAGAGTGGGGGGGCGGGGGCAGTCAGAACTCCCTAGAGACAAACACTGATGGAAACAAAATGCTGCTCTAGTAACAGCTGGGCAAACACCTCACCCCGCCTTCCTCCCGATACTGACATCATCCCTGCTGCCCTTCAGAGCTTTCTGGGGAGCTCTGCCGGGGTCCAAGGCAGAGACCTGGAAGCCTGCACAGGCTTCCCAGTGCCTCCCCTCGAGCCAAGGTAGATCTATGACAGAAGCCCGCTTGTTTATCCCTCCAGTGGCAGACGTGGCAAAGCTGGAACAGGTGATGAACTAGGCTCAGCCTCGTGTGTAGAAAGTGCAGGAGAGCATGCCTGGCATATGTCTTCTTCTTGATCATGCCCAGTGTCCCCAGGATCACATGCTGGGAGCCAACCTTGACTCCTTTCTCTCTTTCAGTCCCGTACCCAACTATCGACCAAGTCCTGTTCATTCTACTTCTGATTCATCTGCTTCTCTCCATCCCCTCTGCCACCTTCCTTCTACCACCTCACTCCCAGTTTGGCAACCACATGCTTCTAGGTCTCCTCATGTCCCCTCTGCCCCACCCATCCTCCACGGTCCACAGTGCTACCAGGAGAATAGCTTGAAAATATCTATCTGGTGAAGTAACTCTGCTATTGAACCCCATCAACGTCGCCCCTGTGTCCTTGAAAAGCACTTTACATGTTTCTGACCATTCTGAGAATTCCTGTTTATACTTCCGATCTCATCTTTCACTCACCTATTCCAGACATAGTGGACGGCTTTCCCTTTCCCCAGATGGGCCGTGCTCTTTCTTGCCTTTGCCCACACTGCCCCCTTTGGTCAGGAATTTTTACCCCCACGCCCTCCTCTTTTCCAGCTAACTCCTGTGGGATCTTCAGCTTTTTTCTTTAGTGGCCTCCTTCTCCAGGAAACCCTTCTTCCTTTGCCTGCACTGGGGATCCTCTCACATGGTTCTGCAACCACTTATCCCTTTCGGATTATGTGTTTCCGTTGCCTATTTACTTGCCATTCTCCCTGGCAGCTACAGCAACATTTGCCATCAAAAGGCACCTCCTTGACTTCTACTAGGCGAAGTATGTGGGTCTCCCTTCCGCTCCAGACCATGTGGGTTTATTTTGTCTCTTTATGAGCATGCCTAAAGCACAGGAAAAGGGATGCTGGCCACCATAGTGGGGGATGTCCACAATAGCTGTAATTTCTTTTAATGCAGAGACATTCCATGCATTATTGGTGGCTTTATTGGCTCTCAACAAAGCCAAGGGTGAAATGAGATGTCAGCTATTCAAGTAATGATTCTATGGGGTAGTGGGGTGGAGACTGCTTTTTAAATTGTGTCTGAAAACTCCTGAATGGTACACAATTTCACCTGCTCTCCTCTTTGTGATGGTAAAAACTTTGGTAAATCTCCCCCCCAACCCCCGTCCCGAGCACCGTAGTTAAGCCAGGCTTTTGATGGGAGCTGTATGTCAGATGATTCACTGTGGAGCCACTGGGGAGAGTCTGAAATAGTGTGTTATTAATTAAGAGAATATATGCGTATTGAAGATAGCAGGACGCTTCTCTTCTACAACCAGCATTTCCTGAACACCTAACCCGTGCTAGGCTCTGCTGGGCGCTGGAGTACAAGGTGACTCAGACCCAACTCTGTCCTTGAAAACCTCACCAGTCCCTAAGCCCTATGGCAATGGTAACACACACAAAATAGTAGGAGTTGGGAGAGGAGGGAGAGCACACACAGGGACACACCGGACAATGAGCGGTGGGCAAGAATGGTGGGGTCCCATTTTCCTAGGCACACTTGGCGAGTGACAGCACGTAATTGCCTTGGAAGTGTCCCTCAGACTGTGGTGATGCCAAGGGCCAGTGTGGAATTGGGAAGCTTTAGTTTTCCCTCAAATCTCCATTAACACACCATGTTCTTTGCACAATCTTCTCTTCCTTGATGTTATGTAAAGTCTTATGTAAACACACCCTTAACATTCCCGGGCTCCCATCATCAGATTGTCTCCTGAGCCCGATGTTCACCGTTCTGTAGTCTCCACTTCCTTCCTCTGGATCCTTGTTCATTCACAAGTTGCCGACAGTTGGTCCTCAGTTGGAAATGGAGGCACACTGGGCTTGTCGGAGACCTGGGCACAGACAGACGCAGACACCTGGGCTCAGGTAGACACACACGCACTTTCGTGTGCACACACATATCCCCATATACCCTGTGATGCCATATTGTTGTCCAGTTCCCTTGCGTCACCGGATAGGAATGATTGAACACTCCAGGGACTGGGTAAGACCCTTCCTCCTCCGAGAGGCTTGGCAGGCATTTGCAAAGCTGACCCAACAAGGCTCTGGCAAAGGCAATGGGACAATGAGGATCTCAACATTATTTATGACAGCTTCCCTTTGTATTGTAAGTGACCTCAGTACCCTCTTTCTGAGGGAAACGTTTATGTGCTAAGAAGACAGGAAGATATGTGGGTGTGGTATAATGGATGGGGTGTTTGGGGTGAAGAGTACAGAGGAGCTGGAGTGAGGGGACAGGTGCTGATTCTGAGGCTGTTTGCCGTGGTCTTGGGACATCTCTGACCAAACCCATAGATATGAAACTCCCAAGTTTTAATTGTCAATAAGATTGCCTCAGAAGCAAGAAAATGATACTAATAACAAGAACTATCATTTTTGCTAGCTAGGTTTTTAAAGTGGGCACAGCCACTGTCTCCTCTCTCCCTTTTGATTGTCAAACCAAGGTGCGTGGGGCCCATCTGTCACCTTTATGACAGAAGCAAGCACTTTGAGTGAGCATTGGGTTGACTCCCCAGCCCCAGACTGGGCCTTGGAGCAACCAACCTGAGAGCAAATTGGGGTCTACGAAGCTGCATGTTTCTCTAGGTAGAAAAGAACAGGAAAGAAAGGCCAAATAGCCCACTGCAGGTTTTTGATGGGTTGGCATCACCCATTAAAGAGACATAGACAATTGGCTCTTGTCTGTCCACAAGGTAACTTACTCTGCCTCCCCAGGGCGTGATGAGAAGTGGGACAGAGGCCATGAGTATTCCGGGGATTTCCCCCCTCGCTGCAGCGAACAGCTGGAGATGGGAAAAATCAATTCCCTGGAACATTCCCCATGTTTTTGTCATAGCCAACCCACAGTCAGTGTGGGGTGTGGCTGTCTCCCCTGGTGAGGTGAGTCCTGCATCAGGACAGCCCTGCTCCCCCTTCAAGAAGCTGCCCTTCCCACACAGCCCCTGCTTCTTCTAGTGTTCTCCTTGGACTGCTGGTGGGCAGCGGAAACTTCGCCCTCATAAGGTTTTGACATGGAGCAAATAATACATTAATTAAATCCCCTTGAAGGACATTCTGATCCAGGCTGAAATGTTATTTCATTTCCTACTTCTTATCCCAAATTATGTCTAGCTACCTTGTCTGCTGTAGTTCCAAAGAGGTTCCTGTCCAACGGAGAAACAAGAGTGATGAAGGGGACCCGACAGGGGCTTGATGCAGAGACTCTGAGGGGGGCGGGGAGAGTGGGGGCTGTGAGGGGCTGCGAGGGGCTGCGAGGGGCTGTTGAAGGGCACCAGCTGCTTCCAGAGAGGAGCTGCTGTTTTGGGTTGAGGCCAGTGAACTCCGTTCAAGTCAGGGATGAGGATACAAACGAGGACAAAGATTCTCTTTCTCTCTCTCTCGTTCAACATTTCAAGCTCTTTCTATCTCTCTCCCTCTCTTTTTTTTTCTTTTTTTCTCCCTTTTTCTCTTCCCCTACCCTCTAACCTCTCCCTTTTTTTCTCACCCTTCCTGAATTAATAACTCGACCAGGACTTCCTGAGAAAAACAACCAAATCAGAAATCACCCCGCCTCTCTGACAGCCGGATTCATCCCTACAAACCCATATCTCATGAGCAGCCACTCCCACATGTCATCGGACCACGGAGAGACTTCCTTTTCATTCCACTGTCAGAGACATTAGTTGTTAGCACTTTTTGGCAAAGGATCTTGACAATTACCTTGGGAAGGAAAATAGCACCATGGTTTAGTGGAAAGAATGTGACTTTTGGAGCCAGACAAACCTGGGCTCTAGTCCCAGCTCTGCCACTTAATACCTGTGTAACCCTGGGCCAATCACTTAACCTCTTTGACTTTCAATTTCCTTTTCTGCAAAATCAACAATGAAAAGATGATAATAGTGATCTTACAGAACTGATTTGGAAGGTTAGCGATTCAGTGCATGAACCATGCCTGCAAGAAACATGGTAGAGAGGTTTTAATATGTTGAGAAGATTCCATTGTAGGTTACTTACAGTTTTATAGGTCTTTCCCTTTTGATAAACAGCAAGACCTATAGGAAGCTCTGAAATTACAGAAATTATGCAACATTTGTTCTGCATAAGGATGTTCTCATTAAATAGTCTTAGTGAGGCTTCCTAATGAGTTAGTCTTTCTTTTGCTCTAAGTTTGTGCCCACTTCCTTCTTAGTGGTAGCTTCTCGTTAAGGCTGTTTTGTGAACACCCTCTCACAATGCCCTTTCAGCCATTCCTACTAGACTGGCCCTGGTTAGTAATGCATTGTTTGAGTGTTTGAGTGAACACCCTCTCACAATGCCCTTTCAGCCATTCCTACTAGACTGGCCCTGGTTAGTAATGCATTGTTTGAGTGTTTGAGTGTGGAGGTTGCCTTTATGTGGCAATGGGATTTGCAGTGTGGACAGAAGTCCGTAGGACACAGGAGCCCGGCTGGCCCTTGGCCCTTGTGGTCTTTGTTATGGACCTACCCTGCAGATGACTCAAAGCTTCTTCATCCTTCCAGACTTTGGAACTTGGATGGGGCCCAAGCCAGACCAGTCTACCCAAAATCCTGCACTGAGGCCAAGTGTGTTAGGGAGAACAGCAAGTATGTCATGTGAATGTTTTCCCAGGAGTATCACTCAGTTATTGGGTACAAGAAATGGATTTTAACAGAAAATGAATATATTGAAAAGACATTGTGTCGTTTTCAAAATCAGTAGATGACTAGAGAACCAAGCTTAGGAAGTGCAGGTGTTCCAGCAAGGTTAGGTCACAGCTAAAGTTTCTTGTTAGCATGCTGCCACTGGGTGGACCCTGATGCCACTGGATAAACACCTTCCATCGTCTCTGTGTCACTGATTGCGTGTTTGATGTTCACAGGCCTGAGTTAGAACATCCCATTGACCGATCCTGTGTCAGTGTGCCTGGGAGGAAAATTCTCGTTGGCTAATGTTAGGTCATGAGGCTGGTTCCGGGCAACAGAGAGCAGGGAGTCCCATCTGACTTTCTATGCGGGATGACTTGGTAGGCAGTTTCTCCAAGACCAGGCAGGTCTTTGAAAGATTAATATCTGGGAAGCTAGAAAACTAGGCAGCGTTAATTTATCATCTCAACTTTTGTCCAGTAGATCAAAGGTGTAAATGAATGCCCTGCACACCTCTAAAACTTGGGTATAGCAGAAAAAGTACTGCCTTGGACACTGTTTATTTTTCTGTGAAATGAGAATTAAAATAACTAGCCTGCATACCTCTCTCAAGGGTGTTGTGAAAATCAAACATAATAGTATAAAAACATCGACTGTTAAATGCCCTATCAAAGGAGCGGATGGTATGTTTTCCCCTACTATCTGATAAACCACTGGCAGACAATAACCTCTCTATACAAGGCTCTTGACAAGACCTACTACAAAATATGCAGTTGCACATCAGAAAAATTATGTCAAGTCTTTATCCTGTACAAAATGATCTTCCTGTGTGCAGATCATTCATTCATTCATTCAATAAAATGTGCTATTGTGGTTTAGGACTATGAGCTTTGAGTGGTAAAGACAATATCTCCCTTGTTTACTGCAGTATCACCCATTTTTCATACAGCGCTGCAGAATAAATGGCTCTTAAATCAATGAGTAGACTGATGAATGAATGACTTGAGGAGGTAAAGTTGTCCAGACTTGGGATGAATGGACCCAGTAGGGAGGGAGAGAGGTGGTGTCAAGGACAGCGTTCAGCGTTTTTTGGCTTGAACCCCCGGTTGGATGGCGGCTGCCATTTACTGAGATAAGGAGCACGGGAGGGTGGGCAGGCCCTGGGAGGAAGGGGAGTTTAGTTTTGGACTTGCTGAACTTGTGTGTCTGTGAGATGGGAAAGTGGGGATATGAGCGGGCTGCTGGATAGAAGGGTCTGAAGCTTAGGTGTGCTGTCTGCCGTGGAAATACAATTTGGGAGTTGTCAGCATTCAGCTAGTAACTGAAGGCACAGGCATGACACGAAAACATATGATCTATGCAATACATAAACATATGTGAACCTATAAATATTTAAATAGAAAATTATATACATGAGCAATCATGGAGGTAGTGGAATTAAGTTACTGGTAATATTCAGGAGTGAAGAATACATAACATCAGCCTGAGAAGTTGATCCGTGTTCCATGGGCACCAGAATGGTGGAAACCATTCACTAGAGGTTGGAATAGCTGAATTCCAAGTTGGTCTGTCTGCAAAGATAATATAAACACAAATCGACGGCATGTCTGTGTCCCAGAGTTCCTCCCGCTATGCTGGACACAGAATGTTTGATATCTCCAATGAACGTTAGCCATGGCATAGACATTTCCTGTGTTTCCAGCCTAAGAACATTCTGGGGGAAAAAGAACAAAGTCAGGGCAGTGGGAATGTCAAGCTGAGACAAGAACCAGGAGCCTTCAGAGGAACTTTATAGGGACTGAGGTTTAAGGACAGGAGACTGTGATGGAAGAGAACACCCCATATCCTTTCTTCTCTCTGTAAAAGGTATTTTCAAGGGGCAGGACAATCAAGAGATTCACGTGGACCCTTCCCACGCTCCCAGCCTAAAATGGGCTGAGGGTCCCTGTGTCATGAGGCCCGTGCACTTCGTAGCTCATTGATTCCAGGCCAAACATCCATCATTGTGATTAAGAGCAGGTGTTGTGGATTCACAGAGGTGGGTTCATACCGTTCAAACCCCACCCCTGCTGCTACCTTGCTGGGGAGTCCGTGGTAAGTTACTTAGTCTTTCTGAACCTCAGTTTCTTCACTCTGCTGAAAGGACGATGGCAGTTTGAGACACGGGGAGCTTCGAATGTGGTGACTGTCTAAACAAATTCCTATTGATAACAAATTCGAACCCCTGCTCTGCTACCCTATTAAATGGGTAGCCACTGGTGAGTTTTAGATAGGGAGGTGGTAGGATCTGATTTACCATTGAAAAAGACATCCCTATTGTCCTATGGACGGCCAGAGTGGACACTAGGGGACCAGGTAGGTGGCTGCTGTACTGGATTAAACAGGGAGTGACGATGGTTTGGACTGGGGTAGCAGCGAGGCGGGCGTGAGATGATGAATTCCCAAGTTGCTGTAAAGACTGATGTTTAGCAGGAGCCTAACAAATTATGCTTGTTTTTACTTTCATTCTTAATAACACTAGTCAATTGCAGAAACACATTTGAAGATGTGGCAACAGCGTGTACACTGCAGTTATCCATTGGGTTATGTACTTAAACTCCTACACACTGGGCACAGTACTAAGCACGTGGCCCACGTTAGGTTAGCTAATGCTCCTAACCCTTCTGTGGTCCCCATTTGACAGAAGGGGAGGCCGGGGCTCAGAAATGTCACACAGCTAGTAGACAGTAGAGCTGCGTTTCAACCTCATATCGTCTGGATTATACAAAGCTTGAAAGAAAAGGATCACTCTTAGAAGTAGTTTGGAACCAGCTCTGTTTTTATGCCACTATCAGTAGCTGGCTCAGAATCCCTTGACTGAGGACTGAACAAAGTTCCTGCACAGAATTCAGCTGTGCCCCCACCTCCTACCAGGGCTACCCAGGGCACAGCCATTTAGATAATTATTATATGAACATTGGAACTAGTGAATGTTTGGATTGAAAGTCTCTTGGAAAACTTCTTGCAGCTCTCCAGGGTGTATGCCTTCACCTCCAATCAGAAATTAATAATGAAACAAAGTAAAATTGAAAGGCTAAAAAAAAAAATTGCCTGACTGTTGAATTGCCAAGAGCCCAGTTAGCCCAGAGCAGTCCTTACAATAACACCAAATCAGGGCGAGTGCACGCTGGAGGAAGTCTGATAAGCGAGCACCGCCCGAGATGATTTTTAATTGGCAGCAAGAAAAGAGCCAGAGAACAATAGCTTGGCGGTGCCAATTCCCTTTACATTTCTCACTAAATGAATGTCTTTTCCCATCCGGAATGCTCTACCGTCCCCTTAACCCGCCCGTTTGTGTAATTACCTTCGGGACTTGGCTGAAAAGTGAGCTCCTGCTTACCGCCTTTCCCACCTAGCATCAGTTTGCTTGGACTTGATGGATCGAATCATTAATTCCTCACTCACTCAGTGAGGGCCTTTGGGGATATTAGATACTCAACCAGCTGCTGAGAACGCAGTGGTGAACTGGGCACCATTCCTGGCTTATTGGAGTTTAGAACCTTCTGTGATTTTGGAAATATTCTATGTTTGTGCTCTCCAGTGTAGTAGCCATAGCTGTGAGTGGCTTTTGAGTGAACAGGGCCTAGTGCAAGTGAAGAACTGAATTTTTAAATGTTATTTCATTTTAATTATTTTCAATGCAAATAGCCATGTGTGACTGCACACGTCTAAAGTGAATGACTGATAATAAAGCAAGGATTGCAGCTAAGTCTTCAGGGGCTGGGATAGAAATCTGTAAGACGTTGAGTGAGGCATTTGGGGGTGGGGGGCGATCAGCTCTCTTGGGCAGAGACAGGGGTGCAGTCATGCGGAACCTCTGGGTCAGCAGCCTGGGTTCATGTTCAGGTTTTTCCCACCTGTTATCTCCATGATTACAGGTAAGTTTCTAAAATTCTGTTTTACAAGTGAGGAATCTGAGGCTGAACGAGGGCAGAGCTGAGTGGAGCTGGAGAGAAGGCAAGTTCAAGATCTGGCCAGTCTCTCCAGAAGCCCTCTCCACGGGATGCATGACGGGGCTCTTCCTTCCGAGAATCACATTCCAGTTATGTGTCTTGTGTGGGTCAGTTTTCTTGTCCATTGCCTTGCATGCGTGCTCCAAAATGAAACCTCTTTTTAAAAATCTGATTATGAAACATGTCTTGCTCATTATTTTAAAAATGTAGAAATCATGGAAAAGTATAAAGATTAAATCACAACTCTCACCATCTAGAATTCCCGGAATTGTGTAATTATGCAAAGACTCCCATATAGAGATATATAAATTTACAGATGTGAGAACATACTATATATTATACTCTGTGATGGCTGCTCTACTCAATAATTTGCTATAAATATTGTAATAATAGAACTTCATAGATGCTTTAACAAGTTCATAGAATTCCACTGTACCATTGTGATGAGCACTTGTTGATAATTTCTCCCCATTCTAAAACGTTCTGTGATGATCATATAACATTAGGTGATTATCTTCACAGGCTAAATTCCAACATGGGGAATTTTGGTATCAAAGAGTACATTTAAATTTTAATACTTAATAGGGATCACATTGAATCTGTAGAGTGTTTTGGGTTGTATGGACATTTTAATAACATTCAGTCTTCTAATTCATGAACACAGGTTGTCTTTCCTTTGTGTCTTGTTAATTTCTTTCACTAATTTTTATAGTTTTCAGTATATGAGGCTTTTTATCTCTTTAGTTACATTTATTCCTAAGTATTTTATTCTTTTTGATGTTATTATAAATGGGATTGTTTTCTTAATTTCCTTTTAGGGGCAGTTTGTTGTCAGTGTATAGAAATACAACTGGTTTTTGTATGTTTATTTTGTATTCTGCAACTTTCCTGAATTTGTTTATTGGTTTTAGCAGTTATTTGTGGAGTCTTTAGAGTTTTCTACATATAAGATTATACCATCTTCAAACAGAGATAAGTTTATCTCTCTTGTTCCTTTTTGATTTGGATGTCTTTTATTTCTTTTTCTTGCTTAATTGCTCTGGCTAGAACATCCAGTACTACGTTGAACAGAAGTGGCAAGAGTAGCCATCTTTGCCTTTTTTCCTGATCTTAGAGGAAAAGCTTTCAGTTTTTTTGTTGTTTTTTTTTTTACCATTGGGTATAATGTTAGACTCATATACTGAAAACTATAAAAATTGGTGAAAGAAGTTAACAATACACAAAGGAAAGACAACCTGTGTTCATGAATTGGAAGATTGAATGTTATTAAAATGTCCATACAACCCAAAACACTCTACAGATTCAATGTAATCCCTATTAAGTATTAAAATTTAAATGTACTCTTTGATACCAAAATTCCCCATGTTGGAATTTAGCCTATGAAGATAATTTTCATAAAATATTTTATTATTCTGAGGTAAATTTCACCTTCCAGAAAGTGTTTACTAATTTATGCTCCTTTCCATACTTCGTGAGTGAACCTTTTCCCCAACCTCTTACCCAAAATTACATTTTGCCCATCTTATTAATTTCTGTAATCTAACATATATTATAGTGGGCAACTATTTATTATTTTTTAAAACTTACAATTCTTTATTATTGTTGAGGCTGACTATTTTTACATTTATTTTCGATTTATTTTTCTTTTTTGAACTGCCTGTTACTATCTTTGTAATATTTTTATGGCTATGATCGACTTTTCTTGAATTCTAAGAGCTCTGTATATTCTTATTTAACCATTATTTTGAATTATGAATATTAAAAATTTATGTTCTTTTATTATTAAAAAGAATTTTAAGTGTGGTTAATAGTGTGAAAATAAATGTAACATAAGATTGTTTTCCAATAAAGAAACACTTTGAAGTTATTTAGGAGAGAAATAATTATTTTGATAATGTAGGACAACTGAGTTCTTAGTTTTAAGCTTAAGTGTCCTGGAGACCGATACAAGAAAGAATGTGGATGGTTTTAGATTTTTCATAGTTTAATGGAAGCAAGGACAAAAGGAAACACTTTTTTCTTAATCCTAATTCCTAGAAAGCCTCTTCTGAATTAGCCTGTGAGGTGAAGGCAAGCGTGTGCCCCACCAGTTCCTTGTTTTGCAAAGTGCTCTGCGTCTGAAGGAGCTAAGTGACCGAGCCAGTACTGCCCTGTGGTGCAACTCCACGGAGAGCCCTCCCAACGCAGTGGGACTGCGGCTGGCCCCCAGAACACGTGAAGGAATAAAAGGAGGCCAATGAAGGATATTTCGCTTGCTCTCAGCTTGTGGAACCACAGATTTGAGAGCTGAGAGTCAGAAAACATGGGTTCCAGCCCCAGCTTTGCTGCCATGTGGTTCTGAGTTCTGGGGCAACTGACAGCCTCTGTTGGCGAAGCGAGCCAGGCTCTCTGGCCACTGAACCCAGAGCCCCTGCTTTTAAAAGAGGCCAAATTTAACCTGTACTCTCACCCCTGTTTTTAATTGATGGCCCAAGTGTCAGCCCTTTACCACCTACCGCCTCTCGCTTCCTCCACCCGTGTGGCAGAGGCAGCTTGCATTTTTTTGCCTCTGCAGATCTCCTCTTCCTCTGCACCTCCCGGTGCCTTCTGTTCTGCCCTCTGGGAGCTCCTTCAAAATCCAGCTTCCTTTTGTAGTCAATGGCTTTTCTGAGCTCCACACCCAATAACCTGTTGCTTCTGAGGTCATGCTTCTCTGGAGATGGCTGTTAAAAATGATGACTCTTCTGAGTTTCTCTCATCCTCATCTTTGTTAGCTACTGACCTCTTGGACATTCTCCTCTATTCTCTAAACATGTCGGTTTCTTGTTCAATGTCTCTATACTTCTTCCCGAGTCCTGACTCGTCTGGAATGACTTCAGCCTCGATGTTACAAGTTTCACTGACTTTCTTTCTCTGCCACTCCACCTTAGCTACGTAATTCCTTATTCACACTCCTGACCTAGTTATTACTTGAATCCTCTCTAATGTCCAGATTACTAATTCAAACATCCACTTTCTCACTGCAGCCTCCTGTCCTTCTAACTTGCTTATTCAACATCTCCCTTTATGTCCATTCTGTTATTTTACTTCATTGGCACCTATGCTGCACTGACCCCCTTACATTCCCCCAATGCACAAGCTTTCTTGTTTTTAAAGTTCTCCCCAAATGTCAGAAATTGTCATTTGCCGACTCAAAATTCATTCTTGCTCTCCTCTTGTGTTTATAACATCCAGGTTTTATTTGAGAGGTAATGTGCTTAGTCAAAAAGATAAATTTCCCAACTACTTATATTTATAATAGCAGCAGCCAAAGATCAACAGAAAGTTGTTGGATGGGACCTCCAGGAAGGATCTGAAAAAGCTCAGAAAAACTATCCCACCATATGCCACTTTGATATATTGATTATTTTGAGCTATAGGTACTTGAAAAATAGCAAATGCAGAAAGAGGCTTCCTTTGAACTCCCCTTACTAGCTTAAAGACAGATCCTACAAAAAAAAAAAAACCCCTCAGTGATCATAAATCCCTTTCCCAGGAGTTTCATCAGCCAGGTATCATTAACTGAAAGACAACTGATTAGTAATCTTAATTACACCTGCAAAAACTTTTTGCCGTTTAACATCACAGTTGCAAGAGTGATGTTCCATCATAATCACAGGTCCTATCTGCCCAGATTCAAAGGAAGGGGAATCCAGGCTTCGGAATCCCATGTACCATCTTGGAATTCTGCCACCAAACAAATCCTTCATAGCTCTTCGGGGGCTGGCCCCTGCGCCCGCCATATGCTCATCTTGTTCCAGTCTCTGCCTCTCTTTCTCTGTTCTAGCCCTACCACTCTCTGGCTGCTTTCACTTTCCTGGAAGTCCCTGTTCTTTCCTGCCTCAGGGCCTTTGCACACACTCCTTCTATGCCTCTTCCTCTCCCCCAACAACCCTGCCACAACTCCCTTTAATTAGTTAAAGCTTATTCTCCCTTCAGATCTTAAATCTGAAAGGCCATCCCCAAATGGCTGCCTTCTCTAGATCAGGCCCGTCTGAAAAATGTTCTTAGTACATCGTGTGCATCTTCACAGAACTCATTAGTTTGTGTTCGATACTCATACATGTGGCTCTTCAATCCGTCTCCCCCAGCACGGTGAGGTGAGGGGCCGTATGTACAATACTTTTGCTCCCCGTTTGATCCCTAGCGCCTAACACTTCACCTGGCACACTGTGGGGCTCAAGAGACATGGTTTGAATGTGTGAATCAGCCTCAGTTTACTTGTCTGTGGTATGAGGGGGTTTGCTTAGGTGATCGGTTGTTCTCCATTATTCTGATTCTAACATCTAGTGAAACCATCTCAATTTATAGTCAGGAAAGTGGTCCAAAAATGAAGTGATTTCCAGACATTTGATGGAGCAGAGGGGCTGCTGCCCTGACGTCTTCTACGCTACAGCTCTGCCCACACTCTGGCAGCCAGTGAGCCATTCATCGGCTCATTTTCTTTTCCATTTGCAGATTCATTGGCCCCTCAACCGCAATGATGGTCCAAGTGTGGACATACATGGCTTTCAGGAGGTTTTTGTTGCCAATTCCATGTGACCTACTTGGTGAAGAAAGACAGTCCCTCCTCCCTGTTGGCAGCCAGCTGGGTGATGCCGTGGGAAGAAGGCGCTGGCAGCCTCGAGGATGGACTGCTTTGTTACTTTCTGCACTGAGGGCATGTTGGCCTCCCTGCTGGACAGCTGTTATTGCTCCTTGGCCTGCAATGGACACCGAGCAGCAGACCACCCGAATGGAGGCCTGTTTCCTATTTGCCTGTCGCCACGTGGCCTGTCCACCTCAGCTGCGTGAGGAACACCAGATGCCTGGAAGGAGCATTTCTCCTCTGGATTATTCTCCTTGGCTCTGACTTACTGATCGAACTTGAAGAGAAACAAAAGAGTCGGATGATCCACAGTGTCATGTGACCGATAGCAGAAGCTGGAAGCATCAAGGGGCACCAGATTTTCAAGGACGGGAAACGACTTTGTAAGAAGGTCAGGGAGTGCGAAGTCATGCCGTGTTCCAAGAAAGGGCTGCAAACTGGGTTTTCCTATGAACCTGGCTTCCAATAGCTCTGAACTCCTTAAAGCTAGAAGTGGCAATGAACTGATATTTTAAAGCTGCCCGTAATTATTTACCCTGTAAGGAGAGAAGTAGCATTCATCTTTGGAGTAAGGCTGGTCTGTTATTTCATGAGAAACACAGAATGTTGGATTCTGCAAATGTCAAGCGAAAATTCTACTTTGGAGTGGAGAAGTTTGAGACCAGGAGAATCTCAACAGGACAGCTAAACTATTCTGCATAACCATGTAGAATAACCTAACAAGTTCAACCCTGGGAAGTATTACACGCCCGAGGGGAGGCAGGGGCTTGGATTTCAGGACCCTGATGATGGTGGGAGGTGGGCTGGTTGTCAACATGGTGAAGGGCAGAGAGGACCCCAGTCAAGGACAGGGCATTGGAAAGAGGGCATGATTGATGGACCCAGGAGCAATGACGTCTGTCATCTACTTTTAAATGCCTTCTTCTCTCACCCCATGTGAATTAGTGACATTTCTTTAACTGCCACCCTAACACCTGACATTGTCTAACTGAAGAAAAACACTCTGGAAAAAGACATTGGGAAGCTCATAGGAATGGAGGAGTAAATAGACAATGAAGAATCAGAAAAGTGGAAACAAATCCAGCCCCTGAAATACAGAAGCAGGAGTTGATGTTCCTTCTCAGTTGAACGGGTTGTTCCTGCAACCCAGCTCCCCAATTTCCAACCTGTGTCTCTCCGTTCAAGGTTCAAATTAAACATAGACAGAATCTGATCGCCCCGACTGGGTGAGGTATTTCTACTCCCGGGGCAGTTGGCCATGCTGGGGACATGGAATGGCACAGACTTGATTGCTGAGAGATGGTCATAAACCTGGCAGCTACCTCAATTTGGTTTCCCTATAGAAAATCTGAATTTTCATTTTGTGAGAGTTAATTCACTTATGTAGACAGTAATGCCAGCACATGCCTTATGTTTTCTGGTAAATATTAAGACACCAATTTTCCTATTGTTATCACATCCTAATCAATATACTTACTTCATGAAAAGCAAAGTATGGTTCTGGGAATATTTTATTTTAAAAACTATGATTTTCACATTGGTCAGGGCTTTCTGGGAAGAACATAAGTGACAGAACCTAAGATTTAGCTTAAGCCAAAATCAGAGTTTGTCGTCTCACACAAGCGGGGAGCATGGAGGCTGGTGGGCATTAGCACAGTTAGATCCAGGAACTTAGAAAATATTATTGAGAATCTGTTTCTCTCTTTGTTCCTTGACTCCAATTTCCTGTGTACACCGGCTTCATTTTGTTGACGCTCACTCTCTAACAATGGAGCCGGTGGTCTCTGAGAAGCCCCCCATACGTCCTTCTGGCATAGCAGCCCCAGGGCAAAAAATAGCTCCCGTATTTCAACATGTGTTTATAAACTCAGGGAAAAATCCGGATTGGGTCTTGCTCTTGTCCCTGACCAGTCACTGTTGCAGGAGGATGGAACACTAGAGTGGCCTGGGCCACCTGCCCCTTCTGTGGCAGGGAAAGATTGGGGCCTGGGGGCCATGAATCACAATGATGCTCAGCCCGTGAGAACCATGTGGGAAGGAAGGATTACCATCCCCCACTGGAAAAGGCAGTTCTGGGAAGTCAAAAGCAACAGGTTTCTACTTCAGTTATATTCATAACTCCTAAATTAGAGATTTGGGAGAGATCATAGAAATCACTTGTCTGCCATCTTGATTTTAAAAGGAAGGAACCAGATCCACAGAACTGAAGAGACTCTATGTAGTCATTCATTCGGCAATGCTGTGCTTTGCAGACTGTAAATATGGCCAACACAACTGTGGTCTCTATGGCCAAGAAACATTTTGCCCAGTAGGAAAAATACACAGACAAGT
The DNA here is from genome assembly GCA_004026545.1 of Mormoops blainvillei. Lineage (NCBI taxonomy): Eukaryota > Metazoa > Chordata > Mammalia > Chiroptera > Mormoopidae > Mormoops > Mormoops blainvillei. The sequence continues at coordinate 221,906 of PVJD01001433.1, read as the reverse complement.
AGAGTCTATTACAATACAACATGGTAGATGTTACTGAAAGAATAAAAATGGGTGTGTCATGGGAGCACATGGGAGGGGCCACTAATCCTGTTTGAGAGACCCTCTCTGAGGAAGAGATATCAATACCAGACGCAAAGAATGGGTATGTTAGCTAAGATAATGCTAGTTGCTGTAACAAACACATCTCCACATTTCAGTGCAACATCACAGAAGTTTACTTCCTATCATGTAACTACCAATGTGATTGGTCTGTAAGTAGCCTTTCAGGGATTCAGGGACTCGGATTCCTTCCATCCCACAGTTCCGCCAATGCCTAGGGTCTTGGAGTCCTTTACTTCCAGTTGGCAGATGAGGAAATAGGGAGATGACATATCTGCTTCCTGATCACTTTGGCCTAGAAGTCACACGCACGCTTATGCTCACATTCCACTAGTGAGATCTGGTCACATGGTCTCACCAGGATGCAAGGGTTTTGGAAATATAGCTGCTGATGTGGTAGCCACAGCCCAGCAATAACTTGACACTATGGAAGGTGAACGTGGAGCTCTGGTGTCCCCGACTCAATGGCTTAGCCAAGTAATGACAGAGAAATGGTGTTCTGGCTGAAGGATGTACGGGGAACAAAGACCCAAGGGGAGGAAAAGCAGGGTCCAATTGGGGTAGGATTGCCAAGTTTATGTCAGATTCAGCAAATAGAAATACAGACCTCCCAGTCACATCTGAATTTCAGGTAAACAACAAATAATATTTTAGAATAAGTATATACCAAATATTCCATAGAACATACCTACACTAAAAAATTATTCCTTGTTTCTCTGAAATTTACATCAATCCCAGCATCGTGCACTTCGTCCGGCAATCCTACGTTCAGGGAGAGAGCAGGTTATGTGGAATGACAGAGTCCCAGTGGGTGGGAATTGGGGATTATGAAGCTGGTGAAGTAAGCACGGGCCAGGCTTGTAAAGATCCTTTTAAGCCACGTTAAGAATTTATCCTAATAGCAGACAGGAGTCACCGAAGAGTTTTAAATGGGGAGAAAAGGCATGAGACGTGCTCATATCTGCATTGTAGGAAAGTCTAGTGGTGGTGAAGAATATGGATTTTACAGTGGAGGTGACAGAAGGGGGTGACCAGAGGCAAGGAGACAGAAGCAAAACCAGGAGCAAACCCAGGGCTTCAGGTCTGAATCCGTCATTCATGACTCTGTGGGTTCTTCGAGGCAGCTTAGAGTAATGGAAACTGCTGGGCTGGGAGACCTGGGGTCCAATTCTGAACAGCTGGGTAGAGTAGTCACTTGACCTTTCTGAGCCTCCCTGACCCCATCGCTAAGTTCCTCTGGAGTTCTAGGGTTCCTCCTACTCTGCAGAGCAAGTGTCCCCCACCTCTGCATTCTAGTTCCTTCTACACCCCCAAACACTGCAAGTCTGCATGTCTCACAGTCAAAAGTCAGACCCTTCCTGGCCCTGGCACTTATATAACTGTCAGAATCTTTACCGTGTTTCTCGTCCATCCACAGTTCAGTGCTATCAGCTCAGCTGCCATTAGCGAATCCATCACGTTAAGCTGCAAGAAGTCACACCTGCCAGGCCCAAGCTGTTTATCTCAATAATTTCCCTGCATAAAGCAAAAACAGGGGACTATTTATTTTCCTTCCTGACATACACAAGGCTGTTAAAAGTCTGAGTGCACTGGCGGTTTACATGAAGCCAACCTTAACTGCCCACTGGAGCGCCATAAAAGGAAGATCAGCCCTCATTAGCTAGGGACCAATTTTGCATTTTTCTCCTCTGACCCAAACTGTTTAAAAATGCGGGGTACTATCTCCTCCCAGCCAGACATAAATTTCAGTGCTGTCAAAATGTCCTTGCTGAATCCCAGCTTTTCTCATGCTTGAAAACGCTCAGCGTGTCAACTCAAGCTACAGAAAAGAAATGTTGTATCTCCCTTGGTTTCCTCCCCAAATGAAGGAACATCTCTCTCTGGCCTTTAGAGCACAACCTCAGTTACCCATAGGACATGACCCCCATCATTTCTTTTTCATGATTCAGGGTTAATCAGAAGCACTTTCAACCCTCCTCATGGAAAATTGCCCTGACTTTTAAAATTATTTATGGGGCAGCTATGCCGTGACAGGCACACTGATAATCAATGCATTATCTCAATATCTACAACTCTAGTCCAAATGGCTGCCACTTAGTGTCCTTCCCCGGCCTAACAGCAAGGTGAGCCCAAAGCCCTGGCCTCACCCCTGCTCCAACTGCCCTTCGGGTTGGCCAGCGCCTGTTCCGCTATTAGGGAAATTCTCTTTCCTTTTCTACTGTGATTGCCATTATTGGTTGTGTTCGGTCTGCTTCTGGCCGTGCACAGAAGGAAGCTGAGTTTTTCTTTTTTTGCAGAGTCAGGGAGAAGGACCTCCCCTCCCCAACTCTACACCCTGCTTCACTGCTGGGCTCCCAAAGCAACTCTGGCTGTGCCCAGTGTATCAGTAAGTCCCTACAAGCTTGTACCTCTGTCTCTCCTCCCCATTGTGGACCCAGCTGGACTAATAGACCTGGAAAGCGAAGGAAGTTTTCCAACTTTTCCACAGGCCTCCTGTTCCTTTCCCCTCCTCGCTTCCAACAAGCTTCTCTTTCCTTCCTTAGGCATATATAAAACGAAAGATACACAGCTTTAGATCTTTATACATATAAATGAAAGCTTCCATCTACATGAATGATCATAACTGACAGCTAACACATCTATAGCATGTGCCAGCCACTGCTCTAAATGTTTCTAATATAACAGCTCATTTAGCACCAGGAGGTAGGCTGTATTGCTATCTCAGATACATAAGGAAACCCAAGGTAGAAGCTGTGGTCATCCAGCTGGGTAGTGGTAGGGCTGTGTTTCTGCTGGTGACCTCCATGCTGTAGTGAGACTCAGATAATGGCGTGTGTGTGTGTGTGTGTGTGTGTAGTATTATCTACATGTAAATCACAGTCAGCAGGTCATACCAAAATTCTTTGAGAAAGCAACACTGTCCCCATTTTATTGATGAAATAACTGAAACACAGGAAGGTTAAAAACCTTATAGTCAACCAGCCTAATCCATCAGGCATGTCTTCCTTCAAAAGCTGAGCTCTTTGCATGCAGTCCTCGCCTCTGTTTCAGAAACAAGAGTGTTCTATATTCCTGTAGCAACAGCTGTATTGTACATAATTCAAGTAATTCCTTACTGAGAAGCCGAGGTTCTTCAGGTTTCTGGGGACAGAGGGAAGGACACTAGACTGAAGGACTGGCTCAGGGACTTTAGTTTTATACCTTACTTGCTGTGTGACATTGGGTGAATGCCTTCAGTTCTTTAGTTATCATTTGTCACGTGGACATGTATTCATTTGCCTCTGTGTATGTGTGGGCGGGGGGCGTGGAGGGAACTGTATGATATAAGAAAGTAGATTCGGAGTCCAACTTTGTGGGCTTTAGTCTTGACACTTGTGAGAAGAGCTGTGACATTAAATGTCTCCAAGCCTCGGTTTCTCCACTCGTGAAAGGAGGATGATAACAAGCCCCACCTCGAAGGTTTAGGGTGAGGAGTAACGAGACAATAACATAGGACCTCAGCTCCCAGTGCTTGGTGCAGAGTCAGGGCAGCACTAAGGGTGACTATTTTTATGAACTCAACTTCCATGCACGGAGCCTGCTACATGTTAGGCTCTGCACATAGAATATTTGCCAAGATGAATGAGGACACTGTCCTGTCCTATCAGCCTCTCTACCTCTCGGCAGAGCTGAGAAAATCAATAGAGATAATATTTCGTGCAGTGGGGCTGCATGGGTGATGGTTTTGCTGTTTGACAGGACCATGGGTTGAACGCAGGAGTGCAGTGGAGTGGCCTTCAGAGTGTATCCCAAGGAGCACTGGATGGTATGGCCGGCGAGAAATCGTGTGACTTGGACGAGTTACTTCCTTTCCCCATTCCGCACATAGTTCCTTGCCTCTAAGACAACGTAGTTGTGCAAGAAAAGATTCTGGATCTTCTTTGATTGGATGTTATACTTGCTTCCTAGGGTTATAGGAAGGGATATGTGGAAAGGGCTTAGAAGAGAGCCTGACCTACAGTAAATGTTCAGTGAATGTGTGCTGTTCTTATCGTAGTAGATGCTCAATTTACTGAGTCAATATGTTAAACAAATAAGATGACACTGGAGATGAATCTGTGTGTTTCCCTCCTCATCTCTGTCTTTCGTATGCATCTCCTCTTTCTGTTCTTCATAGGAGGAGCGGATGCTAATGAGAGGCAATTTTCCTATATCTGCAGGCGCTCATGGGTCCACCCTTAGCAGGACCTTTCTCTGAAGCCCCAATTCTCAGCCCCACTGCATATTGGCGTGACCGGGGGAACTTCAAAAATGCTGATGCCCAGGGGTCACCCAGACCAATTAAATCAGAACCTTTAGAGGTAAGACCCAAACTTCAGTATTTTTAAAAGTCCTGGGTCATTGCAATGGTAGACAAGGCTTGAGAACTATTGATCTAACCCCTGGGTGAAGCTGGTGGGTAGCATCAGAGGGCTGGATGCATGGGTTCAGCTGTTCAGGATCCAAGCAGTCCAAATTTGGGGGAAGTTTCTATGATCTTAAACAGCAGACCCCTCACTCACAAAAGAGCCATACCTGGCTGGCTACATGAAGACACATTCCATGTCACTAGAAAATCAAAGAAGGGCAGATTGAAAAGACTGGGGTGACTATTCATTCACTTGCTTCCCATTGAATTAGTACTGATTTTTTTTTTTTTAAACAGTGCTGCCTAAGGCTTACAGTCATAAAGCAACGGGGCCCTGCCACGTACAGCTGGCCAGAGCATCATGGGGACAAGCAGTCTGATCGGAAGGATGCTTTGTCATTAAATATCAAAATCGTTATGGGTTTTCATATCAAATCTATTGTGTATGGGTACACCAACCAATTGTCCTGAATAAAAAAAACTATATTACTTTTTCCCAATTATAGAATTTATATGTTTATTATAAATAATAAAAATAACAGGCTAACATTTTGCTATCTTTCAGACATTTTAATACACATATTTATACATTTAAAAAACAAGCATATTGTGGCTATAATTTTATAAACTGCTGTCTTTTTTTTCACTTTGTTTATCATAGTTTGTAGATTGTTAGTGTCAAATAAGCATTTCTTGTCTGCTTAACTGAATTAATATTCTCCAACAATATAACTGTTAATAGCTCCAGATTTGATTTTTATAATGTACTGTGATTTAACTAATCCTGTATTATTGGATATTTCTATTATAAATTCCTTTGTGATTAGTACTTGGGTGGCGATAGCAAAATATGACAGACGGGGTCACTTACAAACAGCAGAAGTTTATTTCTCCCAGCTCTGGAGGCTGGAAGTCCATGATCGGGGACCAGCGTGGCTAATTGTGGCGAGAGCTCTCTTCCGGGTTGCAGGCTGCTGGCTTCTTCAGTCCGCACCCGGGAGCCAGGACAGGAGGGCTCTCTCAGGCTTCTGTTCTAAGGGGCGATAACCCCGTCATAAAGGCTCCACCCTAATCACCTCCCAGAGGTCCCACCTCTGCGCAGTGGGGATTAGATTTCAACATACGAATTCCAGAAGGACACAACCATTCAGTCTATAGCAATACTCATGTAGACAAATCTTTTGAGTATGCTCAGTTACAGCCTTAGTGTCAGGCCTTAATATAAAGTGGAATTACTGGGTTAAAGAATGTATACCTTTGTGAGGCCTTCTTGCTCTTTCGCTTTCAAAGTTTTTTTCTTTAAATGCATCGAGGTGGGCTAATCGTGACTAATAGAGATTGTCTATGATATAAGTGAACTCTTTGAAAACAGAAGTGGCAGATTTAGTTAAAGGCGGGCTGTGTTTCAGGCACTATGTGTGTACCTGTGTGTACGTGTGTGCACACACATGCTTGTGAGCCTGTGTATGTCCTACCGATCCCCCCGGGCAGGCGAACAAACCAACAGTCCTTGCCTCTAAGTGGGTTCCTTTCCTCAGCCCCAACCCACCGTTCTGCCCTTATTTCCCTGGCGGATTTGCACAGCCCTACTCCATACCATGGCTTCTGACATTGGTTTTTGTTTTCCCACCTGGGAACCTGCATTCCGGTGATGACCAGTGGAGTCAGCAAGTTGGTCAGAGCCCTGGAGTGTGGGCTGGAGGTGAGGGTTGCCCTCTGGCAGCCCGGGCTTTCTGGGCTTTGCCCAGCTGAGCTTCTCTCTTCCCCTGCGAGGGGACCGGGGCCCCCTAGGGTATCGCAAACCTGGAGTGGAGTGGGGGGCATTGCCGCCTGTATGCAACAAAAAAGGGAACCGTTTCTTCTTCTCATTAGTAGGCTTTCAAATGCTTTCCAGAAGCCACTTTTCTCCTTTTTTCCTCCTTCCTTCCTTCTCTTTGTTGTTCTTCTTCCTCTTCACACTGAAGCAAGAAAACAAGAAAGTGTAGAAATTATATGATGGGGAAAAAAACCCCAGAGATCAAAATAATAATATGAAGCAGAATTTTCTGGGCAATGGAGAGGCTCTGTTTATAGCTTAAACCCAAATGGTGATCTTCAGGAGCTGTTGGCAAGTCAGAAACTGGAATAATGAGGTATATACAGGGCTTCAGAAGGAAGCTGGAATCCAAGTGGCAGCTCCAGCCATAATTACTCATGAAAAGCCGGATCTCATGACAAATTATTTATTTGATTTTTAATCTATAAAAGGCCTCCTCTAGGTTAGCTGATTTGGAGCCCAGAGATAAAGCTGGCTTTCTTGTAATATGACTGTGGAAACATGCAAAGAAAACCACTCTATTCGAACCTGGAGGCTGATTGCAAGAGCCTTTATCAAAATGTTATTCTTTTCCAAAAGGCATTCATCATTTTCAACAAGGCTTCGTCCTAGAGTTGGGGTGTAAAGTGAAGTCTTGCCTTGGGCAGGTTAAACTAGCAGCGTTCAGGAACAAAATAATCCTTCTGACTGCATCCAGGGAGCTGTCACTATGATTAATTAGCCCCGACAGTCCCAGGTGGGTGATAAGGACCAAAGCATTCTCGCCTACTGTTTGTACTTAGTGACATAGTCTTGGGCTCAGGTCCCCTGCAAGCCATCCTCCGTCTGCGGAAATATCTGCCCTTCATCTGATTTTAGGCAAGTCAGTGGGCAGGGTAAGTTTAAAATCCAGAGAGGCGGGAGTCCAGATTGGCTCTGTGCCCAGTTTGCTCAGTACCCGGGAGGAAGCTTCTTGGTAGCCTTGGAGCTCAGTTTTCTTAAACATGGCTCCTAATGGTCCCTCATTATTTGGCCGTTGTCTACCCCTCCAACACCCCCCTCTCTTGCGGCTTCTTTCAGCTTTTTCAACTTTTCCTTCTTCCCTTGCCTCTAGGCATTACCCAAGCCCTTCCCTTGTCTGCTCCAGAGAACACTTTTCTTTCCTCTTTGCTTAGCTAATTTCTGCATATCCTTCAAGCCTGCACTTAAATATAGCTCTCTTTACAAAGACTTGTTGGACCGTCCCCTAATTAGTTAGGCTCCCCTAGTACCCTGTGTTTCCCTAACTGTAGGGATGGTGCCTGCCATCCACATCGTGGTGGCTAATTAATTCACGGCTGTCTCGCAGGCCTTTGGGCTTCTTGCAGTCAGGGGGAGGTGTCTATCTTTATTGTCACTGTAGGCACAGCACCCAAGTACAGTGCCTGGCACATGGAAGAGGCTCAAAAAAAGAAAGAAATATATGAGGTGAAAGAAGGGGAATCATATTAGGTGAATGGCACAAATGTTTCGAGTATAAACCTTCTATTTCTATAGCTTAAAATTTGCATCGTTATCCTCACTCTCATCTCCACACACATGCATGAGAGTTGCTGGGTGTTTGATACTCATTCACTCAGAAATAGAAAAGGACAAAGGTCACTATGCATTAGCACTGTCTTTACATTAATTTGTATTTTATTAATGACCATAACATCAACATATGTTTGAAAATAGTCACACATGTGAGTAGTGGAATACTCAATCAGAAACTAAAACTTGTGTTTTAAGAATTATTTTTCACTGTGAGAAGTGTCATAATATTACTTTTGGAATATTTAAAGGTGGTACCTTACTCTTTCCCCCTTCCCCCTCCCCCACAGTTCTCTCAGCCGGGGTGAGAATGGGAATCTCACAATTACCCGGAAAGTTTCTCTCAAAGAATAAATCACTTTTGAGTCACCAAAAAATGTTATTATTAGCAGTAGTATCATATTATTATTACTCATATAGAAGGATGATATACAGCACCACAATCTGTGTTTTGAAAATGTAAAAAAAAAAATCGCCTGACTTTTATAAAGACGTTGTACACTGTTTCCTCTAAAGTTGTCTGCTCTATCAAGCTTGAGCTGGCCATGAATTTAGAATGAGCTTGTCTATTTCTACAAAACAAAACACCTTCAGGGATTATTATGAAGTTGCATAGATTCTATGAATCAACTTGGGGGTAGCTGACATGTTAACCCCTTTGGGGCCTTCATTCCCTGAGCATTGATACAGTGTTCATTTATTTATGTCATCTTTAATTTCTCTTGAAGTATTTTTCAGTATAGAGGACTTGTATGTTCTTTGTTGAACTTATGCTGAAGTAGTTTATGTTCTTCAATGCTTTTGCAAATTTAATTGTTCATATTTTAATTTCCTTTTATAATTGCTGCTAGTATATAAAATATATTTGAATGATCTATAATAATCTTGTATCCTGTGACCTTACCACATTTACTTATTTAAGAGTTGTTTTCTAGATTTCTTATATTCTCTCCACGTACAATGCCATCTGCAAATGAATAGCTACACTTCTTGCTCTCCGAACATCCTGCATTGGATTTTTGTCTTGCCTTTTCACAATGGCTAGGATTTCCAGCACAATGGTTCCGTGGAAGTGATGGGAGAGACATTCTTGTCTTTTATGAATATCAGAAAACAAGGGTTTACTTTTACCCGGAAATGGTTTAAGCTTCAGTTTCTCATAAATGCCCTTCATGAGACTGAGGAAAACCCCTTCTATTCCTAGTTTGCTGAGAATTTTTATCAAGAAGAGATGTAGAATTTTGTCAGTTGCTTTGTACGACTCTGTTAAAAACCATCCAGGCTTTTTCTCTTTTATTCTCTTATTATATAAATTGCAATGATTACTTTTTGAATGTTAAAACTTTGCATTTCCAGGATAAATTCCCCTTGGACTTAATGTATTATCCTTTATCTATACACTGCAGAGTTCAATTTGTTAATACTTTGTTAAGAATTTTGCATTTATGTTCCCGATGATTTCATGAAAAAGTTTGTATAGGATTAGTAGGTTATTTGTCCCCTTAAGCATTTGACATAATACATCATCGAAATCATGGACCTGCAATTTTATTTGTTGAAAGTTCTGTGACAATGGGTTTAATTTCTTTAATAGGTCAGTGACTTTGCAGATTTTCTGTTTTCCCTTGTATCAATCTTGTTATATTTTATTTTAAAAAGAAATCTGTCCATTTCATTTAAGTTATCAAAATTGTTGGCATAATGTTGCTCATAAAATTGCATCGTCACTTTTATCTCTGTGAGATCTCTAATGCTAATTTCTCTTGCATTTGTTTTCTTTCTCTTTTTCCCAATCAGTCTTGCTAGGAATTTATAGATTTTTAAAAATTCTATCAGAAGTTAACTTTTGGATTTCTTAATTTTCTCTATTGTTTTTCTGTTTATTTTCATGGATTTTTAAAAAAAATTATTATTTCTTTCCTTCTGCCCAATTTTTAAAAAATTAAGATTCTCCCTCCTTTTAAAATATTTTTCTCTTTATCCTTCTTCCTGAGATTATTTCCATTAACTTGTTATTATATTTATTGCCCACTGAAAATTATATCCATGGAGATTTTTATTTCTGATTTCTTTTTATTTTTCAATTTTATAATTTCCACTTGGTTACTTATGTTTTCTGTTTCTGTCCTGTGATTTACCATCTTCTTATCCATTGTGCATTTTTGCTCATATTCTTAAATACAATGAACCAGTTGCTTTAAAAACTGTGTCTGCCAAGTCCAATATCTGGGTCATCTCTGGGTGGTCTTATGACTTGCCTTTTCTCTTGCAAATACATTGCATTTTCCTGTTTCTTTCTACGTAGATCCATTTTGGATTGTGTCTGGACTCTGTGAATCCTATACTGTGGAGAATTTGGATCTGATTATATCCTCCCCAATAGTGGATTTTGTAGTTGTTGTTTTCCTAGTGGGCACTAAACTTGCCTGGACTCCAGCTGCAAACGTCGCTTCCAGTGCAGGATGTGCCAGCTTGAATCTCAGTTGAATCTTGTTCTCTGCTGGTCTGCTTGGAGTCTGCTTCATTCATTGATGACCCACGGCTCAGTCAGAGATTTGGACATGGCTTATGCCTAGAATTTAGGACTCCCTCTTTCCGGCTTTCTCCTTCCTGGGATGTCTATCACATTTTCCAGTGGCTGGGATTACCCCAAAGTCTGCTCTTCTGTTCTTCAAGCCAGTAAGGCTGGACTTTCTATTGGAATGCTAGTCTTTCCTCAATATCAACTCCCCTCCCCTCCAGTGTCTTTTTGCTTTTAATGACTCTGTATTGCCTTCTAATATTTGTTTTAAAATTGCCCTCCCAGAGATTTTAGTTGTATTCTGTGAAGCGGTTGGTGTCAGAGGGTCTCCTTGGTTATTTTGTGGGCTAGACTTGAATGCAATTCTCAGGTCTGCCACTTACTGGCTCACGTTTTGACTTTAGACAAATTGATTAATCTCTGGGACTCTCAGCATCCACACCTATAAAACAGGGATGATGACGACGACGACGATGATGATGATAAACCTCATAAAGTTAGTCTGAGAATTAAATGAGATTGTGTAAAGTGCTTGGTAAACTCCCGGCACACAGTGAACGCTCAGCAAATGGTGGTTGTTATTAAAGCAGTGGGTAAAGCAGCGGGAGATAGAAAGTTCGGTTGGGTATGGGTCCAAGAAATTTGAATTTTCTTTGAAAATCATGATCACCTATTGAGTGATGAGTTTTCCGGCTGTGGTTCAGATCTGCATAATCAACTTCTTGAGAGTTCAGAGCCTTCTTCAACTTCAAGTGTGGTCTTGCCCTTGGTGAGATTTGGGTGGCAGCAACCTTTCTGGACATCCTTCTATGCATCTCCTCCCACTGACACAAGCAATGGTAGCTTTAAGACTTGTCTGTGCTGCACGGGCAACTTTTTCTCTGTCTTCAAGGGTGCCTCATGCATTGGCATACCAGTTCTGCTCTAGGTGTCCCGGGTTGAATGGTTGAAAGATTTACTGTATGCTTCACAACATAGGGCTTCCAGAGGTGGTACTAGATCCAGGGCCTGGAGTTTTCCATTTCAAACTTCATGCTCACGGAGGAAATTCAGCATCCATGCCTGTGAGAGATGGGAAATCAAGGAAGGCTGTCCACATCCAGTGAGTCACCAGATCGTGACAATTCCATGTTCTAAATATTTCTCAGATCTTGCTCTTTCTTTCCATCTGGGCACTGCTGTTGCTTCAGCTGAAGTCCCTTAACTCTACTGGGAGATTTTCCATAGCCTTTATTATCCCTTCCTCCAGCCGTTTATTCCTCAATTCTTCCTTCCATATCACTATTGTAAATGTCTCTATGCCACACCCTTGCTCAAAAACCATTGAACACTGCAGACCATAAATTTACAAAGTCCTAACGAAGCATGGCGCTCGAGGGCCTTCATGGTCTGGTCACTTAACTGGTCATTTACTAATCTGTCAGTCAGAGCCTGTTCCCATGTGATGTCTCCCTGGGTCAATTCTTCACTCTACTTAACAATAAATAATAATATTAGAGTAACCATCTCTTTGCTATTCAAGTGTTACCTATAATGAGATTCACTGTCAATTTAATTATAGCTTTTCAGGAGGAAAAGAAATACTACTACACTATGTAAATGAACGCTTTAATTGTAAGGCACATTACAATTCCAGATACATTAAAATATGAAGAAGTTTTAGATCTGAGAGTTGACACACCTTGATAGGGACTATTTGCTGAATGGCAACAAAGGCTCCGTGCTGATTTAGCTACAGAATCTTTTCTTGCTTCCTTCTGCCTCTAGGGAGCTCTTAACCATGCAGTCCTTCCCCTCTGCACATGACCTTCTGGATTATTCTCTTGGGCTAAAGTCAAACTTCATAGAATATACTTGGTCTAAGCTTGTTGGACCTGCAAAGAGAAGGAGTAGTTTGCTTGGTCACTGTGTACAATTTGCTATACTTTAAGAAAAAACTGTTGTTGAAAATAAGACCCTAAAAAAGTCTCCAAATGCTTGCTGTATCTGGCTGGCCACTGAGGATTAATTATTTCTGCTTCCTGGGAAGGGTGTGGGGGGTAAAAGCAGAGAGATTAGCTCTTTTTGTGACACAACATCACTGTCTTTTTTGAAGGCACTACCCATGCAGTTATTACATCAAGGTAAATTAAATATTCAACACGTGGGTCCCAGGCTGGCGTTTCCCTCAGTCTTTTTCTTTGCCATGTTTGGCCTCTAAACATTTGACCCAGAGTTTGAGCTGGAATTAAGCCATCACAGATCTTGATTTGATAAGGGAAAAGGAATTAAAATGGACAAAAGGAAGTGAGGCTAATTGGCATTTCCAAGTGATTTTTTCCTTTGCAACTGGGCAAAGAAAATTCCATGAGGGAGAGTGGTGTTTGCTTTCTCCTAGCAAGCCTTCTTTGCGTGAGCCACCAAGACCCAGCCTCGCCCTTGTCAACCTCTCGGAGTGCCATTCTTGGGATAGCAGTGAGTCAGGCTTTGTTGTGAAAGTCTATACGCACTTAATGAGGCTTCTGTTGTCTGTGCTCGGAGGATTCCAGCCCCTCCGCTACATTTAATTTGGAATTCATTCATCGTGGGCCTTTCTCCAGGCTTAATGGCTGAAGGGTCCTTTCCAAAGGAGAAAGAATTCAAGAATAGAATTTAATAAAGTTTAGTATGAAAGCTAATTCTTCATAAAACCCTTGAACATTGTCTCCAAAGTCCAGACACCAAAACTATTGTGTGCCCCAGGATTTCATCCCTGTTCTCTTCGCTTGGGGCCTGTGGATTATAAGCAATGAATCCGCATTGGTAAATAAGGAATAACTTCATGACAGTTTAATGGGGTTAGGAAAAATAATTGCTTTTTTTTTTTTTTTGAAAGTGGCTCTTCTTATCGGGTCCTGCTACGGTGAACCATGATGGTGAATTTGCTAGAGATAAGATCCTTAAAGTGAGACTAAAGTAAACACAAAGATAATCTCATTCCATTTCTGGGCTTAGACTGTCTACCAAAGAGAAGCACGTTCATTGCAAAAATGAACAGGATTCCTGGCCAGGCAGCCTGGGGTGGGGGGAGGGGCGGGAGCCAGGCAGGAGGGGACAGAAGAAGCCAGCAACTGAGAGCCCTTGCCGATGTGGCCTCGCTGGCCTGGGCAGCCCCCTCACTGGCCACTCATTTGTCCCTACCCAGTGATTACGCCCTTTGTTTCAGCTTCACTCTGGCTCAGGCTCATTTTCAATGCTATTATTTTAAATTTACCCTTGACCTTAACTATCCTGTCTCTCTCCTTCGCTTCACGAACCCTTACCCACCCTTCCAGGATCATCTCTTTGGGAAGTCTTCCAGTTGTCCTTTCAGTCCTCTTCTAGCACTTCACTCCATGTGCCATTCGAGCTTGTTGACAGTATTGATAGCATGTTTATCTGTTCACATAAGAGACTCTGGTCCTAGATTCGGAGTCAAGTTTTCATTCGTTCGTTCATTTTCTTGTGCCATCATTGAATCAGTACTTGGTGAACATGTGCTCCGTGCTAGAGACACAAGCGAGAACATAGCGTTCGTGTCCTGTTTCAGTCTGGTGAGGGAGCCAAAAAACACAGGAACCAAGTAAATAATAGATCTGAAGGAAGCACCCAGGGTGCTGACTGAGATAAAGAGATGGAACAGCTACTATATTATAAAGACGGGGTCCCTGAGGATGTGTCTCTAAGTTAAGACCAGAAGAAGTAGGTTTTAGCTTTAGGATGGGGCATATTGACTGCTCTGTGATTAACTGAATGAAATAATCTAAATGGAAGGTCCTTCCGGTTGGCTGTGTCTAATTAAAAATACTGCTGAGAATCACGTCTGCGAGCATTTCCTGAGGCGGTGCCGAGAGGGCTTTTCAGGTACTGTCTCTGATCTAACAGCAAAGGCTGTTTGGAGCACAGTTTCGAGGAGCCTCGTGACTGTACCAAACTGCATGGGCAAGGGTGCCATGGTCAATGGGAGAGGTCAGCCATGGGATGGCGACCCGAGTGCTAGACTGTTTGTAGACCCGTTGAATGGATTGATGGGCAACAGGGACCATTTTCTCAGTTCTTGCTGCTTCTAATTTTTCCTTTTTGCTCTTTGATTCTTCTCCCAAAGTCTTATCCCACTCACCTCTTCTTTATGCAATCAGCTTATGTCTTCATAAAATTTAAGATTTCCCTAACTGTGTGTATGTGTGTGTGTGTATATATATACACATATATACATATGTACATATATATATATTCATGTATGTATATGCATATATTTCCAAGTATATTGCACAACAGACACACACATATAAAAATATATGCATGTGTATGTGTACATATATGTGTAGCTTATGTGTACTCTGCACACACATGTATTCCCAATCTCACCATGTATAAATGTGAAGTTTCAGTAGCGCTATCCCCCCATCCGGTACACACATTATTCACTCTAGTATTAAATAGAGTAAATATTTTACCTTATCTGTGAACAACTGCTTCAAGCAGCCTGGTGAAACCTAAGAAAATAGGAGTTAGATTTGGGAAACCTGGATCTAAATCTTAGCTCTTCCACTTATTAGTAATAACGTCCCAAGATTGAAATGTATAAAGTAGGCAATGAGAATAATCAATTTCACATATTCCTCACAAAAACATTGGAAGATCAAATGAGAATACATATGAGTGCATGTGGAAAACTTGTACAGAGATTTACAAATGTATTCTTCCATAAGTATGTTTGAATTATGATATTCCATATTTACCTCTTTTTACCTCATACTCTTATGTATAAGATCTTAGAGATAGTGCTCAACTAATTCAGAAAGTTGTTATTTATAAATTAGTACTTATTAAGTGCATTCCAATATAAGTAAAAATGGCTACATGTGCTTTGTTTTTCCTTTTGGTGACTAAAGAAATAAATTTTCACATGATTTTAAAATTATTCATTATACTGGTTTTCACAGTAAAATTCCATTAGGCTAAAATTTTTCTCATGCTAGGTCCCTTTGAACAGTATTAATATTTTCAAGTACAGAAGAGATAGCTCATCTCATTTTAAAGCTACTGTTCATCCAATGTAAATTACATACTTTAAAGTCAGGTCTTGTTTCCAGGGAAAGTAAGCTAAAGGAGAGAATGGCACCTGGGGCTCACACAGTGTGGTTCTTTCTGAGAAAATTCCCTAGACTACTGCCTTCTTTTCACCTTCACCTCCTCCATCTCCTCCTCCCCTTCCTCCTCTTCTCCTCCTCTTTCCTCTCCTCCTTCCTCTCCTCCACCTCCTCCTTCTTCTTTGTCTTCTTCTTCTTCTTCCCTCCCACCTTCCTCACGATAGCTAAAATGTACTGATGACCTACTGTGGTCCAAGAACCACGCTAAATGCTTGCCTGTATTGTTTTATTTAATTCTCGCGACAAGTCCACCTTGTCATATGCACTTCACGAATGAGAAAACCAAGATTCATTGAGATTCTGCCCTCACTCAAACATCTCAGTCATCTCCAGAGCCCACTAGGCAACAGTCTGTCCTATAAGATTTCACTGCATCCAGATCCCTTGGTAAATCTTGTGCAAATGAAAGAGTCATTTCCAAGTAAAATTCACACATGCACATACACGTAAAACTGCGCTTGCTTTTTTCTCCCTGTCTCTCCCATCATCCCTTAATGGCCTGGTTCCTGTCTTAGTCATGCCTTGTATCTGCTCGGACGATAACGCCAACAAACGTGCTGACTGGTTGAACGAAGGAGGTTTGGCATTCCTACAGTGGGTCCGACTCAAAACAAATAGCTGATCAACAGTTAGAGGTTATTTGCAAAACTGAAAATAAAGTGGGTCATGCCCAGCTATTGTGACCAAAACCACTCAAGAATGCAAGGTTCAGAAGAATCTTATACGTCCTGCTCATGCAGCAGAGGTGCAGCACACCTCTGAGCACCCCTCAAAGTTCTATTGTAACAAAGGAAGTAAATCCCTAACTGCTCTAAACACCTGAAGGGAGAAATGCAAACTGACTTTTCATGCAATAGGTGGGGCCAGGACAACCAAAACTGAAAGGAGAATTTTGCAAACAAGAGGTTTATTAGTCCTGACGGAAAGTCAAAATCACTAAATTTTCCTGCAGGTATGCTTTGAGCCTCATTCTTGACATCTTGGGCTCTGATGAACACTGGCCTCTCGTGGGTGAGAGAGTCATTCATTCAGTTTTGCACGATGGAAATAATGGTTCCCCATATGTTAGCTTGCACTAGGCATGTTTCAGGGGTGTCATGGCCTCATTGCCTCCAAAATGTAGCTGCTGCCCGACACTTGCCCTCTCCCCATCCTAAAATGTATATGCATGGATGGCTGAGGAACCCTGGCACCTTACAAATTATCCATTCAGACTGTCAAGCGTCTTTTGTTTGGAAGGAAAAGAGATGTGACAAATGTAAACACTGGAGAACGGGACCTGCTGCAGAGGACAGATGCCCTGTCAAACCTGATAAAAGCTGATAGTACATTCCTTTATACTTAGTCAGCTGGCTACCCTCTCTCTCCAACTCCTTCCAGACTTTTGCTTTTTTGCTGTGATATTTTCTTTCACTCTGACCCCTTACGCACGCATGCCCTGGAAGCAAGGTTCTGATTAGCACAAGACTGCCCACTTTTTGTTTTTATTTTCATCCATGTTTCCAGTTTGGTGCCAGGCCGTAGGATTCAGATACAGGTCAAATTAGACGAGGGTCACTTGTATCCTAAAACAGGAGGCGAGGAAGATTCCTTTCCGTCACCTAGAGTGGCAGGACCATCTGGTTCAAATGCCGATGGAAGCTGTGCCTTCAGTTATCAAGGTCCTGTTTTCATAAAACTTCCCGAGGCAGAGGTGGAGGTTGGAAGGCCCGAGGAACAGTCAAAGGAAAGGAATTGGCCCTGGAAAGTTTTGAAAACCTAATCAGTGTCTTACTCCAACCCCATCCCTGAGACACGACTGAATTAACTCCTAGCATGCTTCAAGTTGCACTGAACTTAAACCTGGCACCTTTCAGAGTGGCTGTCCAGGTTGGAAACCTCGGAGCAGAGGCTGCAGAATATGAGCTGCTAGCTGGGCCTTCTCTGGCCCAGTTTAGACACATTTCTTCTCCATTTGCATAGCTATTGTCTCAGATAAGCTGTAGATAGTAGAGAATATCAGTTAAGAGAACAGGCGTTGGAATTGGCCAGATTTGAGCTTGACTTCCAACTCAAACTTTTCACTCGCCATGAAGACTGCATCTGGTCGCAAGCAACAGAAAAGTTGGCTGCTGATGGGTCAAGTGCAGGAGTTAGTTATTCAGCTTAGATGACCAGGATTCCAGAGGGCAGCAGGTCAGGCCATCACCGTGGCTCAGGGGTGCTGTTGTGAACGGGTCCCTTTCGGCTTCCTGTGCTGCCTCCGTAGGGGGTTATTGTAGGACAAAAATATAACCCCAATGATCTCGACGGAATGTGGTTTATTTTCAGGAAAGGATGCAGCGATGGTGAGATCAACAAGCAAAATCACTCAGTGTATCTCAGGATTCCCAGGAGGGATGCTGCTCTCAGTCTCAGTGAGAAGCTTCTCTCAGCGAGTTCCGAAGCAGGGCCTCCAAAATCTTCTCCTGGGTCTTCTCAGTTAACGAACCCATACACAACAACATAAATAATGTCTTGCTCTTATGCTCACTTATTTAAGAATGATTCAGCTATGAGTGGATGCCCCAGACTTTATTTTTCAACTTTTTTTTTTTTTTTTTTACTACTGCACAGCCATGACCCTGAGCCAAAGTTGTGACAGATGGATAGACAGTTGTGTCAGACTGAGGGCAGTGGTGGTGGGTTTAGAGAAGAAAGATCCTGTCCTGGTGGAGAGCGATTAGATGGGAAGGGGTCTGAGTCGGTGGTGGGTTCTTCAGCTGGAGGGGCTGGGACGATGGTGAAACCATGACTAGGAAGAACAAAGTCAAGAGGAGGATTCTGAGAAGTGCGGTTTGGGACACATAAGCGTCCTGGAGTTGAGTAGAAGCATATCCAGGGGTAAGGTCCAGGACACAACTGGAAAGCCAGGCACAGAGCTCAAGAGAGCCGTTGGTAGAGTTAAAATACAGTAACTAATGATATTAATGAGAGGAGATTGTTTTTTTAAATTAAGTTTTGCCGAAATAGTGTAGAACTTTCCCATTGGCTATGGGTATCCATCCTGTGGATGGACTGAATCTATAGTTGAAGAAAATGAAGTCTGCCATTACCCAGGGAATGTGATCTTTGTGGAGAGTCCGTGGAGGGGCAAACACAAACCTCTGGGTCCCCAGAACTGCAGGGGAAGTGGGTAAGGGTGGCTACTTCTGACTTCATCGGAATAAATATTTCCTTGGCTTGTATAAGCTTCAAAGGCTTTTTCACAGTGAGCTCATTTGATGTTCCTGAGAACCCTGTGAGGAGAGTAATGGAGAGCTTCTTTACAACGCTGACAAACGAGGAAAGAGGCTTGTAGATGAGCCCCCAGACTCTGGACTGACTCAGCCTGTGATGGAGACCAGAACCGGAACCCGCTGGCCCAGGGCTGGGAGTGGCTGCCGGCCTTTCGGCTCCGCCCTCCTGTGAAAGCGCCCCACCCGCCCAAGTATGACTGCTTCAAAGCATTTTTCAGTACTACCTCCGCTCTTTGATGACTTCATAGTGAATTGAAGAAAGGATTCTTAAGTGACAGCTCACTTTGGGAGCTGGTAAGGTACAGATTTTTGAGCCTCGCCCCGAAAGGTTCCGTCTCAGTATGTGCGTTAGGATTCTCCAGAGAGACAGAAACATAGAAAAAGACACACGTATTTCCTGTAGATCTCTTTATGCATATATAAAGAGATTTATTGGTTTGGGGATATATATAAAGAGATACATTATGAGGAATTGGCTCACCAAATTATGGAGGCTGAGAAGCCCCACAGTTTACCATCAGGAGGCCAGTGGTATAGTTCTAGTCTGAGTCAAAGGCTTGAGAGCCAGGTACATGAAGAGTGTATATCCCTGTCTGAGGGTGGGAGGAAATGGTGTCCCAGTCAGGCAGAGAAAGAGAATTCCCCCTTCCTCCACATTTTTATTCTACTCAGGCCCTCAAAGGATTGGACGGTGCCCACTCGCCCTGGGGAGGGCCATCTGCTTTACTCCGTGATCCAAATGCTACTCTCTCCCAGAAACACCCTCACAGTTGCACCCAGAGGTGATGTTTAAACAGGTAGCTGGGCATCCATGGCCCAGTCAAGTTGATGCAGCAAATGAACCATTACAGCATGTTTGCCGGGAATCTGCATTTCAGCAAATATCCCAGGAGAGTCTGATGTGGAGGGCTCACCCTCCACATTTCGAAGATCACTGAAGGAAGGGGCTCTGGGGGCGGGGGAAGGATATCTAAGTCCCTTTCTGTTTCCCTTCCTGCCCCTGCCCACCTCCTCTAGATGAGGGATTGCTTATCTGATTGACCAGATCCTGGAACATAAACCAGGCTATATTTACTAATGGACATGATCATAATATTTTTCGACGTCAGGCAGCTGTGTCTTCTACCTTCTTTCCTGCTTCTTGCCTCTGCTTTGATGTGACATCACTGAGCGGAGCTAAGATCCCTCTGTTGGTGACTATTTTATCCTGTCTTTTGTTTTCTTGCACGCTTTCTGAGATGTTTTCATGAAAACCCTGGTCCCCTGGATCCTACCGCCCAGCCAGAAGGTGATAATACCCAAAATTTGCAGTTGTGGGGGAAGGGCCTTCATAGGCGATTCAATTAGTTTGCAAATTATCCTCGGTCTTATCAGAGTTCCACTTTGGATATGTTGGCATTGGTCCCAGTAAAAATGAAATTTTACTTTGTGTGTATTTCTTCTTGCTTCCTATGTATATAGCATCTTCAGGATCAATAGCTAGCAATTATTGAATGCATGCTGTGTGCCAAATAGCGAGTGTTTTGGATAAAGCAGCTCATTTAATCTTTATAACAACCCCATGAGAAGGTACTACTATTAGTCCTTTTCTTTTTTTTCAGATGAAAATTTGCCCAAGGTGTTCTCACTGACGATTAAGCAAGATTTGAATCAAGGGCTTTAATTATACCTACCTCATCCATCTGATTCTACTCCAATACTTTACCATTTTAGGAACTGCCCAGAGGAGGGGATGGAGGATCAAGATAGAATGTTGAAATTCTTGGGTCCCCTGCACACACACCAACTTTGTATCATCAAAACTCTGCCTACAGCCCAATAGAGGCCAACTCAAAGGCCAGAGAACATAGGAATGCAAAGCCATTATCTGGCTAATTAGAACCACAACTCTATCTTGAGTTATATTAGCTAGACAGATTTTTTTCAATAGTTTGCTGATTCTCTTCTGAATGAGCACTTAACTCTGGCCCCTCTTAGCTGCCGTTGAAATTTCTGTAACCTCAGTGTTTCTGGAATCAACAGATGATGAAACTTTTTAACAGATCCATTTTCTCTGAGCCAGTTGACGAGAACGGGGCTGGTATTCCTTATCTTAGAACAAACAATTATTCAGAAAGAAAGGCTGCAACCATAAATCAACATAAATTGGGTACGATCTTCCCCGAATGACTTTGCCCTGCCAAAAGTGTTCTTTAGCTTTGTAACGTTGGTCGACCCTGGCCCCAGCCCAGCAGTTTCCAGTTTTTCTTTATGGAGGTGAATAGACTAAACTCAGCACTTTCTCAGTCTTTCAAATAAGTGCACTGACATCATTTGGAAATTATAAGAATCCATATATCAGGCCAAATTCCACTTTGGGTTCAACATCCGCTGCTCCCCCTCCGCCCCCGAAATCAACCCCCAAGAGTATGGTTAAGTAAGGGTAGAATTTGGCCGGAAGCTTGTTATTTTTGCAGTTTTAATTACACACAGCTCATTCATTTGCCCAAATTAGGAGAGAAGGTCTAAGGAGGGAACCATTGCCTATTGGCTTGCTTCAATGTCTGGTTATTCTAGTACTTGGGAATTTCAAGAAAATAGTCAAGAATTGACATTATACATTTTTGGGGGCTGGAACAAACTAAAATCATGAGTATTGCATCCAAACCTCATGGTTTTATAGACGAAAACACAAACATAAAAACAAAATCCTGTGGGATTTAGAGAGGAAAAGTGCTCAAGGTCCTGTGAAAGGTAGGTGAGCCAGACCCCACCCCCCAACCCAAAGAAAAAGCCAGGAATCTCTCTCTCCTGTTTAGCGTGCTTCCCACACACCCCGCTCGAATGGGTGGCTTGTTACAGAAACTTGCTCTTGCTCCATTCAGTGTTGGAAAGGACCTGGGTTTCAGAGCCAAGGAGAGGTAGGAGTGAATCCAGCTTCAACTGCTTCTTAATTGTGTGTGCCTAGTTTTGTACCTTCTCTGGGTTTTAGTTTTCCTATTTATCAAATAGGGAAGACTAATGCATATTTCCTAAGGAGGCCATGGTAGTTTTAAGTGAAATGAAATTTGCCAAGCAAGTGGGACACAGTATCTGCTTGGTCCCCTTCTTTTTGGGCCTCTTGGGCTGCAAATGATGGAAACTCAAACTGGCTTGATCAGAAAAGGGAATTTGTTAGGATACCTGTATGATATGGAGTAGATTTCAGTTCAAGAGAGGCTGGTTCTACAAGCCCAAGTGTTCTCTTTAGAAATGATAGCTTTCTCCTGCATCCATGACATGCTCAGGCCAGCTACCTCTTGGTGTGACAAGGTAGCTGTCAGCAGCTCCAGGTTTCTATCCTATAAGGTTCCAGTCCAGAAAGGAGAAAATTTTTCTTATCCAACATTTCCCATGCAGGATCCACAATTACGCCACATTGGTCTAGCTCTGATGAAACCTAAAATGATATAAATCAGGTACAGAACAAATCACTGTGCCATGAAGCTGGGTGAGAGATCGGAAGGTCAGGTTGGGGTGATATGCCCCTTCCTCGAGCTTGGGGGTGGTGGTGAGATAGGATGGTGTGAACCTCCAGGAGCTCAGAAATCGAGAGTGGAGCAAGGCTAACTCTCTATAAAGCAGTCGAATGCTCTAGACCACTGAGGACTCATTCCCTTCTCCTTTCTCCTTGCCCGGGGTTTGTCAGCACTCAGGATGGTGTTTGTTCTCCCAGAATGAGTGTATATCCTACCTGTGCATGGAAGAAATAAATGGTACTGAAGTTAGTGCCTCTCAGACTGAGTAATTCCACTTCACGGTTAAGAAAAAAGAATTGGTCAAAGGAAGTATTCTTTATCACTCAGCTATGCTTTATCTTTCCTTATAAAATAAAAGAATTACATTATATTAAAACAGACAAATAATACTTACAGATAGGAATGCGAAATGCCACCTATTGTTAAGCATGAGTCATCACAGTCTGTAGCACGATGTCCTATTTAGATGTAATATTGCGTATTTAGAACAAAAATTATTTATCAAACATTTACTATGTGCTAGGCGCTGTGATCGAATTAAGTGCTGATAACACAACAAGCACTTTAAAATGTTTTAACAGTAATCTATCTTAAGATTCGGTAAATGCAAAAGTATTTATTGAGGCCCAGCCATGTGTTGACCATCTTTCTAGGCAGTGCAGGAAGTGAAAAATTAAAAGCCAGATGAACACAGTGGTTAAGTACACTGAGGTTTTGAAGAGAGACAGAGATGTGTTCAAACTTGGCTTCACCACAGATCCACGGCACGACCTTGAGAAACTTGCCATTGAACCCGGTTTCTGTAAAATAAGCATAAGAACTGCATTTGTTCTTCAGGGCGATTGTGAGGATTACAAGTGATAATGCATTTTAAGTTATTTGGCACATGTCACAAAGCAGGTTACAAAATAGTAGGTGGTGTGTCAATGTTTGCTTTGATAGTCTACCATCCCCCTCCAAGCTCCATTGTGCACTTGTACCCACACAAGCACACACACAGGAAGCCACTGACGTATTAGTAGCAAGGGTCACAAGTAGCATATATGTGCTGTCATCCAACTGGGCCAAAACCTGAAAATATTTTGTGACCTCTGCTTGTTAACAGTTTCCCTCTTTCTGGTATTCCCATTACACCTGTGTTATACCTTTTGGCCGTTGTCCCAAAAGGGACAACGCTTGCATATTCCCTTCAGTGTTTTTCAGTCTTTTTTTTTTTTCTTCTTTGCTTTCGTTTTTGGAAGTTTCTACCGACACATCCTCAAACTCAGAGATTCTTTCCTCAGCTGTGTTCAGTCTACTCATGAGCCCGTCAAAGACATTCGTTCTTTCTGCCATACTATTTTCGATCTCTAGAGCTTCTTTTTGATTCTTTCTTGCATAGCCATCGCTCCGCTTACTTTGCCCGTCTGTTCTTGCATCCTGTACCCTTTATTCCTCAGAGTCCTCAGTCTATGAATCGTAATTGTTTTAAATTCCTGATCTGATAATGCCAATGTCACTGTCGTATTTGATTCTGATTCTTATCCAGTCTCTTTAAATGTGTGTGTGTGCGCGTGGTTTTTTTTTTTTTTTCTGTTTTCTTTTTTTCCTTTTAGTATGCCTGGCAATTTTCTGTTGAAATTGGAACTTGATGTCTGGGGCAGAAGAAGCTATGACAAATAGGCCTTTGCTAATGTAGTGGTAAGGCATCGGGAGGGGAGAAGTATTCCATAGTCTTCTGATTAAAGTCTCACTCTTGGGTGGGCCCATGCCCCTGGACTGTGAACGTCACTGATGCTTCTCAACCTTCCCCCCACCTTTAGGTGGGATGAGATGGCTGGTGGGGTCTGGAGTTGAGTATCCGCATCCCCCAGGTAGGCTAGGCTTTGATATAACCCCAGCAAGTAAGGCTCTGGTAAAGAGTTTTTCCTGAGGGCACACCTTGTTAAGGACAACAAAATGCTCTGGCATATTTGAAATGGTTCTTTGTCCCCCAGGACATTGTTCTCCGATATTCACTGGGAGGACAGGGTAGAGCGCCTGAAGGTCAAACTCACAAAAGTGCGAAGGCTCTTCTATAACTGGGTAGCCCTGGGGCTTCCATCTCCCAGTGTTGTCTACACGGAGCCTCCAGCAATCCTCCAGTTGCAGTTCAGGATTTCCCTCCAGGCACAGTTTCCCATGGAAGCTTCTGCTCCAGCAAGTGACTGCCTGTCTGCCTCTCTAACTCGGGCAGCACTTTGTTCTGTGGCTTCACTCCTCTGACAGATCTTAGAAGACTTGTTGATTTTTTAGTTTGTTCAGCTTCTTACTGATCATCAGGATGGAGCAAAGACTGATAAGCTTCTTACAGGCTGGCCTAGAAAACAAGAGTCCGCATCAAGTTTTGAAGTCTTATCCCAAAATCCTACATGTCACTCTCACTCCCAAAACATTGGCCACAACTAGTCACATGACCCTGCCTGTCACAAGAGGTCCATGAAAGTGTCCTCCAAGTTGGTGCCCAGAAGGAGAAGAAGAGGAAATACTTGGTGTACAGCACTAATGCTTACCGCAGAGGTCAACACACATTTTTATTATTGCTAGAACTTGACTTGGACTGGTCCTGTTGGAAACACAGCAGGAGTTCAATACTTCCTTTGAATGAGGTACTTACCTTCATAGTCACTGACTGGCACAGCTGGACAACAAAAATCCTTTTCCCCCAGGATGCTAGGGACCCGGACATATTCTCTCCACAGGCAGATCAGAAAAGAGAAAATCCAGAGACTGAGAGCAGCGTGCCCACTTGTCCTCTCATTCCCATTGTGGGGCAGACCTCTCCTCCTACCTTGGCAGGAAGCAAGAGAAAAAGGAAAGATGGGTAAGGGCGGGGATGTTGCTCTGTTTGGAGTTCCCTCATTGGAAATATGTAAGCACCTCTTTGTGCTTTCCCACCAAGAACCATGGTGTCTTCGAAGCTGTCACAGAAACTCTGAGTACCTTTGAGCTAAAGCACCATCTGGAAAATGGAAGATGCCACCTCAATGCTTCACGTTACTCAGAAATTGAGCATTTCAACTTTCTCATGAAGAACTTTCAAACAGCACAATCTGGGCTGCCTGAGGGGAAGATCACAGCACAGTCTGGGCTGCCTGAGGGGAAGATCACAGGGGGTTCCTTTGAGAAGATAGGTAAAGGGAACGGAACTAAAATAATTTGAAATAGTAGGTACTTTCACATATTTTAATCCAATAATATAACAATGTTTATTAAATGCTTATCATTTTTCAGTTATCTCTTTTAACCCTGAAAACATGCTGATGAACCGGATAGTTGGCTGTAGTGTATTGGTCAAAACCATGGGCCAGACTCCCAGAATTTTGACCTGGCTCCGTCCCTTTGCAGATAACTCATGGTCACGTGATTCAGTGTTCTCACCTGTAAAATGAAGATAGGCATAGCTCCCCCCTCATTGGCTCCTTTAGGGGATGAAATGAATGAGATTGTGACAAATACAGAGTACTCTGTTGATGCAGGCTATTATAATTGTTAACCTCATATTACAGGTCAGGAAACTAAAGCTTGAAGAGCTATGTCTAGGGCCACATAGCCAAGGATTTGTTGACTTGAGATGAAGGGGTAAGAATCGAAGGGAAATTTGACTTGGATGAGCAGATGTAACCAGGGGAGCACAAAGTGCTAGGAAAAATAAGATGGAAAAGAGTTGCCTGAAAGGGAGCTTAGATATTAGAAGTGTGGTGAGGATGGGTTTTCCCAAAATAACATTTTCCCTCTTTTTTTTTTTTTTGCCATGGAGGCATCTCTACAGTTTGCTTTTTACTGGTAATCACACAGGATGTGATCTCTTGGGAAGATAAATGAGGCGCGGAACCCCCAGCACAAATGATGAGTCATGGCCGACTTTGGTTCAGGTTAGAAGGGTAACCTGGTGAAATTCCAAGGCTGGTTGGTGGGAACAGGTTTCTTTTTTTACTTTCCTTACAGGGCTAGTTTGTGTAAACAGAGTTTCCCAGACGGGAAGAGGAAACCTGCTTCCAGTAAAAACAAGTCACTTGAGGAGAGACAGGAAGGAAGTTGTGTAGGTGCTGGGGACTACTTGCTTTGGTTGTGGATGGTCTTTTAGTCCCTTATGTGTGGCCAGTGAATTTAAGCAGCACTTTGGAATAAAGCCAAAGATAATGCTGCCGGCTTCTAGAACTTCATCATTGATGCCATCCCATCATGCGTAAAGCCTCCATGTTTGCTATGCATGCCACCCAGGCAATTTTAAGCTCTTTTTGGTGCTTGGACTTCACAGAAAGTTTGATTTCTTGAAAGTCTTCTGTGACTGTCACCTCTAGGATACACAACAACCATGCCAAGGTGGGCAGGATGGGAGTGATCATTCTCATTTAGCAGATGAGAAAACGGGGTCTAAGAGAATGCGTTTTCTGCCTGAGGTTGCAGAGCTGGCGAGCGGCAGCCTCAGGTTGAACTGGGAGCTTGTTAGGAAGCCTGCTGATCTGGGAAGGTATGTGTTTATGGGTAGTGCGAGCAGGTGCAGCTCTGATGAGCGAGGCTGGTCTGAGATGTGGGGTTAGGGTCACATTTGTGTCCTGCTGCCTGGGCTGGTGCTTGCCTGTCACACAGAAGTCTCACATATTAGTAAAAATGAGTTAAAAGGGAACCTCCAGAAGTTGGGGTTGGCTTGGAACCAGGGAAAGGCTGAGCCTTTATGTGGCAGGAGCAGGAGTCTTGGCTGGAGAGAGTCCTGGGGGCTGACATGAGGGTCCGATGCACGGTAAGTTTTTGCTAAAAGATGGCTCCCAAAATGTGCTCTTAAACTGTACAGTGCACTAGTAATAAAATATGTTGCTTTCCCTTGTTTCGGTCAGAAAGGAAGAGGCAGGGACCGGGGAATGGAATGATACCTTTCTCTGCCTCCATGTCGCCCTAGGGTTGCAAACAGCAGACCTCCAGAGCCCGGCACCTCCTGTGTTGTTTGTTCCTGCATCATCTCCCTTCCCTTTGCCTGATGCCCTGTTTGCTCCAGATACACAATCATCTTCCAACCCTCAACACGAAGCTCCTTGGACCCAGTACAAGAAAGAAAAATGGGTCCCCTTTATCCTTACAGTGCAGGGAGACAGGCAGGATGGCTTTGCAGTCAGGCAGGCTTGGGGTCACCTGCACCCATCCCAGGCCTTACAGTGGCTCCTTTCTCCTCTGCCCTCCCCTGTGGCTCAACCAGAGGCCCAGGTGTGCTGTCTGGATGAGTCATATTTGGCTCCTTGGAGAACACCCAAGGACAACGGTCTGCTCTCAGGATGCTGTTAGGTGTGGAAGCCCAGGCAGCACCCTAGGGCTGTCAAAGAGGGTGCTTTGTTCCCTTTCTGCCTCCACCCTGTCCTCTGGTGGGACGTCAGCTTCTCAGAGGTCTTGTGCAGCTGCCAGACTTTCACTAAGGGACACCATTGCTGTTTCTGCAAGTGTGCATGGTTTATGTTTCTGGGAAGACTCCTTTCAGTTTTGAATAGTTAGCCTGCCTTGGGAAGAGCCTAATCTACTGAGCGTGTCTGTGATGCTGAATAAATGCCAGTGGGTAATCGCAGTTGTAATGATGGTGATAGCGAGAGCGGGCTTTCATCGAACACCTACTACACGCCAGACGCTGTTGTAATTGCATTGCACGCATCATTTCACTTAGTCCTCATAGCGATATGAGGTAGGTGTGACAATCAAATTCTAAGATGAAAAACTAAGACTCAGAGAGGTTATGTAATTTGCCCAGAGACAAGATATGTGACGACGAGTATATGACAGAACCTGAATTCTATCACAGGCCTTTCTGACTCTCCAGTCCAGCCTCGTAACCACTATGTCACGTGGCTTCTCTCAGATTCTGAACGGGAATAATTTCATTTGTGCTGTGGATGTTGTGTGGTTTCCTTGGCTGAAGTGTCCTCTCCCCAAGATGGAATTGAGTGAGGCTGATCTGAGGGACAGACATACTGCTCTACCTCCGCTGGCTTGGGCAGTGCCTGCCAAGTCTGTGAACCTTGAACATGCTCTGGGGACCTCCGGCCTCACCTCTCCCCATCATTCTAACTCCTCACTGCTCTTCTGGCCTCACTGGACTTCTCACTATTCCTCAAATACATCAAGCATTCCCTTGTCTTGGAGATTTTGTGCTTCCTGATCTGTCATTCCAGAATGTTCCTTACCCTAATAGCTGTTGGGTTCACATCCTCTTTTCACTTAAGTCTGCTCTAATATCAACATAGCTGAGAGGCTGTCTCTAACTATTGTGTGTAAGAAAGCATCTTCTTCTTCCCCCGCCACCCGGGGCGTCCACCCTTTCCACTGCTTCTTGCCTCTTCATAGCTCTCAGCACCACCCGGCACGGTGTACAAACAGATGCTTGGCCAGTTTTTTTTCCTGCTGCATCCTCTGCATTTAAAATACCGCATGGCCCATGACGTGTTCACTGAATAGCTGTCGAATGACTACACTGGTGAATGAAATGGCCCAGGCACACCAGTCGAGTACGAAGCCAATTTCACATTGTAACTTAAGGTCAATGTTGACATAACAAGATAGAAGCTGATAAAAATCCAACAGGAAGCTGAAAATAGCACAGAGATTTTAAAAGAAAAATAATAAAATGTTTTTGTTATGCGCACACACAGGTCACGTGATCGTGACTATTACATGAAAAGTTGGAATTCTGGACTTGGTCCCAGCTAGAAGGAGTTCTATAATTTCTATACAGAAATCATGTGTGCCTTCGATATGAAGTCTCTTAACTTTTCCAGTAAGAATTAATACTTATGTCTTTGGAAATTCCAACATACTTTATCTGTACCTCTTTATTAACTAAGGCAGCCAAGCTAAAGTGAGTCACACAAACACTCAATTGGAAGTCTAACAAATACAAGTTCAACTCCTTCTTAGAACATTCTATAACTAGAATGGGCTAGCCCTTATAACCACTTTCAACTTCTGTTTCCACATTTGTTAAGTGAGGGTGCAATAATTCAGTCAATATTTCATTCATTCAACAAATATTTCTTGAATATTCACTGTGTGCCAGGTACTTTCTATATGCTTATGACACATCCTAGGAACAAACTTACAAAAGATCCCTGAGTTCATGGAATTTATGTTCAAGTGATAATGAGCATGAAAAGACTTTGAATACCATCAAGTGCCAAGTTAACATTAAACATTCAAGCAGATGTTGTTGGTTGCCCTCCTTCTATCTATCCTCCCGTTGTCCTGAACCCCAGAACCCCAGTGATATTTTGGTGTTGGCATCTCCCACAGGGACCATGTTCATAGCTTCAGGGGTAAATCCTGACCATGGTGGTGCCACACTCCTTTTGCCAGTTGAAGCAGGGTTGGGTATGAGACCCAAGTCTGTACAATGAAATGGAAGAGGAGGTTTATGGGGAAGGTATCCTTTCTTCTACAAAGAAGACAACAGAAGAGACAGCCTGATTTTTGCTCGTGGAAATGATCGTGCCTAGATGTTACATCTGAAACTGGCACAAAGGAATTAAGTAACTTCCTCAACTGAGGAAGAGGGCGATACTGAAGATACAGAGCAGAGAAATGGAAAGGGTCTGGGTTCCTGATGATATCAGCAGCCACGAACTCATTCAACTGTAAACTCTACCCCGCCATTGGACTCGCTGCTACACCTCCAAATTATTGAGGCCAGTCTTAGTTAGCATTTTCTCTTACTTGAATCCAAAGACAGTATCATTGATATGAACCATTTTTATGGTATCACATCCCCTGCTTACCAGTGAGATCATTAGGAGTAGGGTCTGTTTCATGTTCATGTTTGTATTTGACTCTTTGGTGCATGTAGTACTGTGTTTGATGTTGAGTGGGTGATGAGTGCCTGTTTCAATGAAAATGTATCTACACTCATATGTTTATAACTTTGGATGTATATGGTCTTGTAGACTTTTTGCAGATCTCAGGGTCAGTGCTTTATACAGTTATATAAGAGGATAATAAATACCAACGTACTCCCAAATGTTTGGAATGACAGATCCAAAATTTTTAAAAGGACTCCCATTTTAAGATCCATGTACTTTAAGTCCAGCTGCCCAAGGTCAGTGTGTCTGAGGTGGGTTTACCTGAAACAATGGCCTATAATATAAGTCAACACAAATACCTTTTTAATAAAGCCCTATGGGTGTGGCTGAGGCTGCAGCTCCACTGAACGAGCAAGGATGGCCCAAGCCCTGTTGTCTGCTCTGGGAACCAGTGAGCTACAGCAAGGGTACAGTCTGCCCTGACCTCTGATTTCGTTCAGTGAGGTCATGGGAAGTGGACAGGGTTTGCCCTGGGTTCTGAGCTGACAGCCTGGGGTAGGGTTAAAGTTATGTAGTGTTTGCATGGCATGGGTCAGTTACCCTACTTTCACAGGTGGCGAGGCTGAGAAAAAAACAGCAGAAAGACAATGATCTCACTCAGAAGGATACTGAGGACTTACGGGGGTGGTTCTCACTGCCCCTTCGGAGAGGACCTGCTCCTCCACGGAATGGGTCCTTCAATTCAGTTCTGCTCAATGTTGAACACCCAGTCCGTGTCTGACACCGTGAGGGATATAAAAATGAGAAATATGCAATCTTTCCTCAAAAGACTAGCCTTCTAGTAGGGGAATATGACAAGTATATAATTCATCCATACATAAGTTCATTCTTTCATTCATTCATTCCTGCACTCATTCAACCAATTTCTAGAAATTTGAAATAAAAAGTCGACAATGAAGATGTGCTCTCTGCCTCAATAGGGTTTGTATTCTAATAGAGAAGACATAAATTAAACTTTACCTAATCAATGACTTAACATATGTGCCATTGAAACTGATGGTCCTTATGACTTTGATTAAATTTAGTTTTACTTTCTGACTCTAGAAATCATCTCTTTCTCTACCCCTCAGAGACCTAGCCTTTTGCCGATAATCAGCAACCCCTGAGGCAGTAGAAGACAGTACTCCTGACCTAATGGTCACATGGTCCAACCTCTGGCAGGCTAAAGACAACATCTTGACCTAAGTTAGGTTTCAGTTCCTGCACCCTAAGGTGGAATGACCCCCTGGCTACTTTCCCATGAGACAGATCAGAGGACAGGACACCAGAAAAGAATTCAAAACTCTCCTCAAGACCTCAAGAAATGACTCATTACCCTTTCCTCGCCTCCAGCCAATTAGCTCCCAGCACCATCGCAAACCCCTAGCCGACAGTGTCTTGTGATTTCGCCTTATGTAATCTGTAACAGACACCCCACTGGGGAGTTGAGACTTTAGCATGATCTCCCCGTCTTCGGATTGGCCAATTCAATATATATATATATTTTTTGCTATACTGAAAACTCTTACACATTTCTTGGGTCCAGTGAACATGGGCAGAGAGGCTCAAGGAAAAGCACTGGGGTTCCGGTAACACCATAAAGGAAAGAAGTACAGGATACCAGCAGAGCGCTGACAGGGGACATGACCCCAATTGGCGTATCGGTATCTTCATTTTACAGATGGGAAAGCACACGAGGAATTCAGTAACGTGCTCCAGATCGCCCAGTTAGGCATGGTCCCGCCAGGTCGTCTCCCTCCCCTCTCCAGAGTTCTTAACCACTCTGCTCGGCAGGGAGGTGGCAGGACTCCCTTCGCCCTGGAGCCCACAGTGGGGCAGATCAGCCTGGGCCCTGAAGGTGGCGTCTGGGCAGGGCTGTAAGACACATGGGAAGGCTACGCATGCGCGGCTGCGGCGCACAGCGCGCCGCGGGGGCAGGTTAGGGAGAGGCTGCGTCCATTTGAGAGAAACATAAGCGACTTCTTGAGGAGGGTGCCCTTTCCCTTAGACCCTGAAAGGAGTACAGAAGAGTTTCTCAGGGAGACAGATCCAGGGTGAAAAAAGCATTCCAGGCAGAGAGGAGAGCGTGTAGAAAAAAGTATTAGGAGAGGCAGGGAGCTTGCCTAAGAGGGCCCTGCCAGCTCCTTTTCCCACCTTGCCAGTCGTTTCCCTGGATGGCCTCGGCAGCAGCATGTGAGCACACCCAGCTTGCAGGCATGTGAGCACACTCAGCATTGTAGCTCGTTGTCGAGTGTTCACCAGGGCCTCCACTTCTACCATCCTTGAGCAGCAAAGGAACCATATTTAACGTTTATCCCAACATGGGGTGAGTATGTCTCCACCGGCCTCCTGCCCCATTCCTAGACCTAATTTGAGGAATGAGATTTTGGAAGGGAACTTAATTTAAGAAAAGGGTGCCTAACACTAATCTAAGGGCAGGGACAAAACATGTATATTATCTCCTGGAAGTCAGGAAATCGGCAGGCCACTGTGATGTCTGGCTGACACAGTTCGAAACCTCTAGAGCAGGGAGGGACTCAAAGATCAGCCCAAAGCTCTCATTTTACTTCCTAGGAGTTGAGACTCAAGTTGGGAAGTGACCACCCTAAAGTCAGGCAGCTTTTTATTCAGGAATTGTATTCCCCCTCCCAGTCTCTTTCCCCCTTCTTCCAACCCAAAGAACTCCTATAAATTTCTCCACCCTCAGGCATGAACACTGATTCATTGCATCAGGGCGTGGCTTTGTCATGTGCATCTCATTCTTCCGACTTTGTCCGCCACGTTTGCTTTTTGTATGTTTGTTCTGATGTATTTTATTTTGTTGTTGACCATTTCTTGAGCGTTACTATGAGCCAAAGGACCCGACTAATTAATATACGCGCATTATCATTTGCAATCCCACCACCATCCCGTAAAATGTAAGCATTCTTGTGTCCTTCTTAGAGATGCAAAAATGAAGACAATGGGAGATTAAAGTGCTCTTCTTCTGCTCACACAGCTGGTATTTCGCTGAGCCAGCATTTCAACCCATGCCTGTCTGAGTCTGAACTCATATCCAGTCAGCTGCAGTGCCTCTGAGCCCTGTGGAAGGCTGACTGCTGTTCGGCCAGAAGCATCAGTTGGCTAGCAGCCTTCTTCCTCCTTGAGACACGGGTCTTTCTACATACTAGCAACGGGCTGTTACTTCCTCTTTTAAAAGTATATTTGAACAACAGTTGTCATTTTTAGACAAAGCTGAAACAGAAATTCACACTCTATTGCAATAGCTTCTTTTCTTCCCCGCCCAGGCGAATAGTGTGACTTTTAATATTAGTATTAGTTGACTTCTTTTCTAAGAAAAGTTATCTAATCCTCAGAACTTTGAAGGAAGGCGAAAGCATTGCTAATCTTCACTGTCTTAATTTTGAATAACCGCTTAATGTCCACAGTCCATATATTCCTCCTTGGGAAAGATAGGATTAATTTTATTCGGTACCCCGAAAGATACAAAGCCACATCTCATTGTCTTTTATGACTTTCTGACAGGGTGTCAGCAATGGCTCTCATTCTGGATTCATTTAGCCTGGCCTGGACCCAAAGAACATCATCTCCATTCCCAGAATGCTCTTGGATGAGGCTACATGTCAAATTACCATTCATTACCCAGGAACGCCAGGACTCTTGCCGCTTACTGTGAATTTACAGTTCTTCATCTTCTTCCAAACTCTGAGCATTTCCTTTGATGTGAAAAAGCAATTTTAAAATGTAACATATCTAATATAACACATGGACATATTCACCACACACATTCTTTTAATTAAAAGAATCGGTACACTGCCTTCTGCTGACAGTTAACACCAATGCTTTAATGCCATTTTCTATTATTGATTTATGAGGTGCATACTCAAAGCAAATTAGGGAATAAATCATCGATGACATTGATTTGCTTACCAGCTCTCCAATAAATGTGTATAATTAATTGTGGGTGTGCTACCTGTCTCTGCTAGTTGGGACCTTCCCACAGTTCTTGGCCTCTCTTCTCTGTTACACTGCTGGGCTTAATGGAGCAGAATTGGTAGTAAACTTGAGGGCGTACAGTAGGTGAGAGCTTGAGCCATCAATACATCTGATACTCTGAGGTGGGAAGGAATTTTTCCACACTCCCTGGGAGAGGGAATGAAGAGACTGGTGGGGAGGGAGTTTCTGCTTGAGTGAGGCAGTTCATTATTTCAAACGTTTTGCATGGCTCTCAGTAACACCTCTGGAATCAGTTATTTCTCAGTCAGGATGGCTTTAGAATCAAGTGGTTTTTACTTTCATGGTCATGCTGGGAAAATGTCTTGGCCTGCGAGTGCTAGGTAAGAGGAACAGGTGGCCCATGCTTTCCTTTGATTGGTCGAAGAGTCTGCTCTTAAAAGAGCAAGTCTCTCCTTTGAATGCAAGAGGGGAGCAGGGTCTTGTGAGGCAGTGGGTGCAGCGGAGCCAGCTTTGTGCAAACCCCAGTCGCTGTTACTGACTCTCACACTTTAGTGAGACCTTTGGCAAGTGGGTTAACTTCTTGGTCTCAGTTTCTTGGTCTACAAAGAAGGAACTAATCATAGTAGCTAGCTCTTAGGGTTGCTCTACAGAGTCAGTGAGAGCATATGTGACGTGTATAGGCCGGGGCCTGACACAGACTTAGCGTTATATAGTCATCATCATTATTTATTATTCTGGAGCCCATGGATGGGCTTCTGCGTGTCTATGAATCTCAGGAGCTGTGCAAACTTCGTATGTATAGACACTTTTCTGGGGAGTGGGTCTGTGCGAGTCATTACTCACAAAGGAGTCCCAGGCCCCCCCAGAGTTAGAGGCTGTCTGCACCAGGGGGTCTCCTGACTGCTTTCAGAGCTCTCCTTTCTTGGGCTCTGCTCTCTGTGTGGAACATCCACCTGCATGGAATGTACTGTCCCAAGACCACTCCTCCTTTTCAGTAATAATAGTACTAACAATGATAATAATAGCTAATGTTTATAGAGCACTTACTATGTGGCAGGTCTCAACTTACTTAACTTACTAATTTTTCTCTCAGCTCCAGGTTTCCATCTTGTAGGGTTGTTGTGAAAATTAAATGAGACAATGTGGGCAGAGGGTTTGATGAGTGATTGGTATACAGGTGTAATCAATATAGCCTCTTTATTTTCCCACTTTTGCCTGTCTTCTTGAAGCAAGCTGGGTCTCTTCGGACTCAATTAAGATAGTCTTTATCCATCACTATATCTGTGGTAAGCACATGTCTAAGTCAGGTGGAAAATATACGGTGATAATAACAACATGTATGTAACATTTCACCAAGCCCTGTCCCATATTCTGCCTAATGTCACAATGTACAAGAAGCGTATTCGCTGATTAGTCACCCTAGTTCAGGACCTACCATTGTCCAGCACTGTGCTAGAGGCTTGATCTCTGTCCTCAAGGAGCTTGTGGGAGTGAGGGATTCTGCAAAGCAAGTGCGTAGTTGGCAGTATCTCTGATCCAAGCCGTTTAATCAGAGCGATGTGTTAGAGAAGGTTTCCTGGAGGAGGTGACAGTTGAGTGGGCTGAGTTGGGAAAGAAGGGTGAAGGCCTCTCAGCAAAGGTTGCAACTCTGAAGGGGTTTGACATCTCTAAAAGCTTAGGTGGGCTTTGTTTGCTAGGATACCTTTAGAGATAAACCAAACTAAAATGAAATAACTCTTTGCCTTGGCCTATAAGGCGTGATAGGGTCTGGCCACTTTCTTCCTCACTCACCATGGTACATACACGGGCCCCTTTCCAGTTGCTTGAATGCTGAGACTGTTGCTAATACAGGGCATTGACTTGGCTGGTCCTTCCTAAAGTGCCTGCCACCAGATCTCCCCGAGGCTACCTGCTTCTCACATCCCATGTCTCAGCTCAACAGTCACCTCCTCAGAGAGGCCTACCTGATTGGCCAGTCACAGCCACCTGTCCCTAGTAACCCTCTTTGTATCCTCATGGCACTCTACCTACAATCCTCCTGCCCTGCACGGCAGCCTGGAGCGCCGATCAACCTGGGTTCCTGACAGAGGACTTTGCGATCAGAGCACTCCACCAATCCTCAGTGGATAGGAATCATGAGGAGAAGAGTGTTGGCTGGTGAAGGCATGTCATAAGGTAGCCCATTCTGGTAGTCATTGTTCTATCCTTGAGTGCC
Organism: Mormoops blainvillei; assembly: GCA_004026545.1. NCBI lineage: Eukaryota > Metazoa > Chordata > Mammalia > Chiroptera > Mormoopidae > Mormoops > Mormoops blainvillei. The sequence goes on along the minus strand of PVJD01001433.1, from coordinate 185,627 downwards.
CCAGGATAATTAGACACATAATTCCATACTCAGTAATTATAGGTTGACAAACTGAACTAGGGAAAGAAGAAGTGCAGGAAGGAGAGGGAAGCAAAAAAGTTGGAAAGAATGAGGATGAGGCCAACGACTCATAACTGGTCATCTTCTCTTGGATGATGGCCTAAAACAATAAAAATGCTTCTACCTAGAAATATAAAAGCTTTCCAAAGCCTCAGATAGAAGTAAAAGCTGAGATATAATTATAAAGGGCAGACACATTGCGGATTAGTGATGGGGATCCAGGAGGTTGGGGCATCCTGCCCTTTTTTAGGTGGTCATCAGGTACCTCCCTGAGCGTGGTGTTCCCAATCCCCCCTGGGGCCTGTGAGGTCCTGAGAAGGACAGGCTAGCGATGCCCTTTCAAAAGGATTATTTCGCATCTAGGCCCTTGATCCATATTGTGTTCGTGATCTTGAACGAAAAAACCTCTCCCTCACTAGCCACATCCATGTTCTCATCTCCGAAGGCTGTGATGCACACTGGGTCTCAACATACTCCTGACCGGCTTCATAGTCTCACAGAAATAAAGAATGAGACCAATTAAAAACAGATGCCCTGCACCACCATCGGGACCTCTCTCTGTTCCTAACCTCCCGGGGCCACACTGTGCTGGTCCCAGAGCTCAGGGGGACCCTGGCTGGTGACCTAGCAGGGTGAGGGACCGCCGGATTGCTGGCATTCTTTTGTTCTGAGGAGAATAAACTAGTTTCAGCTAAAATAAGAACCAGATTGCCCCCAAAGAGTCGAAGTCTTGGGACTCGCTGGTTAAAAACAACTTTTGGAGTGTTTGAATGAGAACTTTTCCCAAGGATAGCTTCAGTGAAGGAGGAGAGGCTGCCAGAGACTGCATCATTAAGGAAATACGACAGAAAATGGCTCTCTCTTTTATTGCTGTGTGTGTTAAAGTGTGGAGAACAAGAAATTGGAAAGCCCAACCGTATTCAAAGAATGGAGAACAAAGTGCCCCAGCTGTTCTGTTCGGGGAAGGATAATTCATAAACAGAGAAACAGGCAACACATTTTTGGATCTGGCTGAGCAACTAGCTGGAAGCCATTGCGCTGGCAGAAGCCTTTTGGCTGACGCCCCCTTCCCCACCTTCTCCCGTCAGATGTGTCTGAAGCCACGTCCCCATCCCTCTGTCCCATCCTGGATGAAGTCAAGTAGCATGCGTGAGACTGTCATATTGCCTTGGTCCTCCTGGTGACCATTTCTTGCTTACGTGAGCCTTGCAGAGTAATGCACCAGCGAGCACGATATCAGGGCAGCTCTTGTTGCTCCTAAGTGTGGGTTTAAAAAGAGAAAAAGGAAGAAAGTGGTCACCATGTGACTTTCCCCCACCCCTCACTGTCTCCTGTTAGAATCCTATTAGAGCTTCCATTCAAGTCTGGAAAAATTCATCTGATGACATCTGCTCGACCTCCTGGGAAATGGAAGAGGGGTGGGGCTTGCCAACAAGATAACTTCCTCCTTCCTCCACTTCCTGCAGCCTCCGCTCCAGCAGCGCCCATGGCCGCCTTCCAGCTGGGCTGGATACTCTGCTAGGGTGCACCCCACCCTGCACGTTCGTGTCTGCATCTGCAGGCCCCCCGGGCTTCTGGCTGTTGGCCTACTAGAGCAAGGCAGACTTTCCCAGCCCTGCGAAGGCGTTGGCTCTGGAGACAAGAGCCCAGAAAAGACTCAAGAAACCAATGGGTAAGGAATTCAAGGTCTTTGTGGAGCTCCCAGTGAAGGATATGGGTCAATGCTTATTTTTCTGAAAGAGTTTTTCCTTCAGGAAGGTTGGACTCTGTTATATTCTTTGAGCAAAAGCGTGAAATAATATAAGCAAAGTCTTACAATTTTTCATTCAATTCAATTTTGTTTGCAGATTAATTGCCACTTTTTAACTATTTTTGAGCTACAAAACTGGCATTTTCATATGGTTCCATCTATTTTGTTATTTTAGCACTGGGCTGGGCATGGAGGATTAAAAAAGCAGTAAGAAAAGTTTGTTTAGGGAACACAGCATTCAGTAATGGAGACGGGCATTTAAGTAGATGATTCCAGCACATGAGAAGAGTGTAACTGTAGAGGGTGTGGCAAATCCTGCTTTTCTGGTATAGGCTAGATTACCAGAATCTATTCTTAGTTACTACATCCACATGAGCTTCTTTGCTTAAGACTTGTTACTCTCCACGAACAATTAGAGAGAAGGAAACGCGTAGTATTCATTTATAAGTCAACTTTTTATTTTTGAATAATTTTAGGTTTGTAGAAAAGTTGCAAAGTAGTATAAAGAGTTCCCATATCCCCATCATCGAATTTCTCCTAATATGTTCCATTGTCTTGGTACAATTGTGAAAATAAGAAATTAGCATTCAGTACACTGCTGTTAACCAAACTCTACTGGGAGTGTCCAACCTGCGGCCGGTGGGCTGCATACATCCCGGGACAGCTGTGAATGCAGCCCAACACAAAATCGTAAATTTACTTCAAACATTATGAGATTTCTTTTTGTTTGTTTTCATTAGTGTTTGTGTGTTTAATGTGTGGTCCAAGACAACTCTTCTTCTTTCAGTGTGGCCCAGAGATGCCAAGCTTGGATACCCCTGCAAGTCTAGCCTTCATTCAATTCTGCTAGTTTTCCACATTGTACTTAAGTGTAGTGGTTTTAAAATGCATTTGCAAATGTTTTTATACTCCTCCCATGGAAAGTGGAGTCTGTGTCCCTTTGCCTTGAAACTGGGCAGGCTTTGGTGACTGTTTGGGCCAATAAAATACAAAGGAAGTGATGATACATGACTTCCTGAGTCTAGATTATAAGTAGTGATTCGTCTGGAATCCTCTAGATTTTATAGTAAGCAGTCCCACTGCCCTGAGCCTGCCATGCTGGAGGGAGCCCACACTTGCCCATGCAGACAGACCGCATGGGGAGGTCTCGAGACTACACGGAGAGAGGTGCTCAGCCGCGTTCCAGCCTCCTCCTCCTGACCCACAGTCACTCCAAATCCACGCTCTTCCAGGCTTAATTACGTCAGACCACAACCAAGTGAGAGAGCCTTAGATCTTTCCAGCCAAGTGTTTCCTGAATTTCTAACTCACAGACACTGTGAGAAGTATTATACATCGCTTGTTGTTGTTTTAGGCTCCTGTATATTGGGGAGTTTTGTTATACAACAGTAAATTAATGGAATAAGATGGCTCCACCAGTTGGCCATTGGTAAGGTATAAGGCACATTCCCATGTAATAACTTTCCAGACATTCCACCGTTTCATTTTTCACACATCCCTTGAGTATCTGCTATGTGTCAGGTACAGTGTGGAGTAGGTGACTGAGATAGTTTCTGATGTTGAAGGGTTTACAATCAGAAAGAAGAGCAAGTAAACAAACAGCCATATTACAATGTGTTAAAGCAAACTGAGGTGAAAGAAACATTAATACGTTTCCTGGGAGGTGCACTGCATACATACCCTTTGTCTGAGCCAAGACTTGAAGGAGGACTCAGGGTTTTCCACTGGGGATGAGGATGGGAGTGCATTGTGTGGTTGAGGAGCCCAGAATGAGCCTGTGTAGCTGGAAACACAGAGTTTATTTGCATATGTGTTTGGGGTTGGGTGTCAGACATGTCATGGGACGTGAAAGTGAAAAAAAAAAAAACAAACCAAAAAACGAAACAGGGATACTGATCGAGTTTTCAGAGTGGAAGCTAGAGTTGGAACTAAAATGTCATATTTTTTAGCCCGGATATGACTCTTCTAGAAACTTCTCAAGAAGATGATGTTTAAATGCTAGCCACTGGTGCCCTGAGGAATTTGAACTCAAAATATACATTCACTATATGTAGCTTGACCTTCTGGGAGAATAAACTTTGGAAATGACTGGAGGTTAGGGCTCAAAACCTCTTCGTACATCTGTTAAAGTCCTGGTCAAGGGGTCTCTGAGGTTCCGATATACCTGGTTTGTCTTTTCCATGGAACCACGTGCATGGCGGGTGGGGAGCAATGGAATGAGAATATGCATTTTCAAAAGTAAACAGAACTTAGGTGAAAGGAAATCAAATCAACTCTGAAGGCAACAACTGAGGACTGAAATGGAAAAGAAGTCGAAGGAAAATGAGCTGGAGGAGGTAGAGGAGAAATTAGCGAGAACAGACAGGAAAGGGGCAGTTACGAGGTTGGAGAGAGCCTGCATTTCAGGAGCTCAGGCCGTGACTAGGGCCGTCTTGGCCCCTTCTTTCGTTTAAGCTGGTGTGAGTTTGTTTTTGTGCCTTCCAAACGGAAGAGTCTTGACCGATTCTCTAGCTCTTATATATCTCCTCATTTGATTCCCTCCAAAATATGAGTTCTCCAAGAGATAAAATAACCTGCCCAAAGTCACGCAACTGGTCAATGACAGAGCTGGGTTTGAATTAGGTATTCTGACTCCAAAGCTGGTGTTCTTCCAAAAACAGAGGCAACACTCCACGATCACTGCCCATTTTGCCCGGCTCTCTGACAACCAGCCTTCTTTCTCTCCTCATCCCCACTGATGGAAAGATGGCCGAGGACCCAGACATTACCCTGGGCTCTCACAAACTCCAACTAATGGGAAGGAACATCACTGCAGAAGGTGATGTCACCTGTTCTCATCTCTCATTTTATTTCCTTAGTTTAGAAATATGGACAGGAAGGACAGACCTCTCAGTTGCCATTCAAGTCAGGTGTATTGGTCTGCTCAGTCTGCTATGACAAGATATTACAGACTGACTGGTTTAGGCAACTGACATTTTTATCTTCTCACAGTTTTGGAGACTGGAAGTCTGACCTCAGCATGCCAGCATGGTCAGGTTTTGCTACCTTCTTGCTTTGTCTTCACATATTTTCTTTTGTGTGTGTGTAATCATTTTCTTTTCATGTTTTTATAAGGTCACCATCCCATCAGATCGGGCATCACCCTTAGGATATCATGTAACCTTAATTACTTCCTACAAGCTCCATCTCTGAATATTGGGGGCTTCACTGTGGCTTCAGGATATGAATTGTAGGGGGATGCGATTCAGCCCATAGCAACAAGACTGTAATTTCCCAGACCGGGGAGCTGGGGCTCAAGATTGTCTTTGGGTCAATTTCTCACAGCTAGGGAATAGCCGAGGTGGAATTCGAGACCGGGTCTCTAATTCCAAAATCTGCAATCCCCTTCCCTGGAAACTTAATGCATTCTTATCACTACTGATGATAAAACTACAGTTAAGTAATACACAATGCTTATATGTGCTAGACACTGTTTTAGTGCTTACAGTTATTAACTAATTTAGTCTTGGCAACAACGCTGTGCTACACTTTGGAGGTGGTGAATGCAAATGCAAAAGTAACGAGTCTTCAGAGCAGGTGGCCTTTCACTCTGGCATCTCCCCTTGCCCTTTCGTTCAGCCCTTCCTTGCATCCCGGTTACACTTGAGAGGGGTTTGATGATGCTCGTTAGGGTAAGAAGTAGGGGTTTGGGGAGCCTGGATCCTCAGATAAAGATCTGCGATTTGCTTTCTTGCACCCTTCCAGATTCAGTGGCATCTGTGCACAACCTCCCCATTTCTTAGAGTTTCTGGCTGGGGGCTTTTTCCATTTGGGTCTCATTTCCCCACCTCCCTTCCTGCCTCCTTCTGGCCAAGACTGATCCGTCTCTCTGACGGCTGGGTACCTGCTGCCAAGAGAAATAATCCCCATGTGTAGCGGGTGTTACCGAAGGAAACAGGGTGGAGGGAGAAGGGAAGGGCTTCCTGCCAGCAGCCAGTGGGCAAGGAGGAGGACCAGGAAGGCCACGGTGGGCCCGGGGGGCGGGACAGATGTATGCAGGGAGTGGACCTGTCTGGGGGCGGGGAGCGGGATCCAGGGGCAGCTGAGAAATAACAAGGAGAAAGCGGGGACCGGAGGGAGGTAGTGGCTGGAGGCTGAGGAAGCCCCCAGGGTTGTCATAGCAACTACCTTTGTGCAGCATTTCACAGCTTTTTTACTTAACCTGATCGTACCAGGAACCTTCCTGAAGCTACCCATTTTGCTGAGAAGTAAGCATAGGCGCAAATCATAAGTAGGTAATAATAGTGATTATCGGGCACCAACTATGTGCTAGGTAAGGTCCCGGGTGCTTTTATATTTGTGAATTGAGACAATCCTCAAAGGCCAGTTGCAGGAGGACGGTAGAAATAATTACTCTTCAGTCAATGAAGAAACCGGTTGCAGTTAACTCCTGCACTGTAGGAATACATACTGGCCAGCGCTGCTCTCCGGGGGCCGTACAAAGGCTGGAGGTGACGTCAGCGTGAACTCTTCCCAGGGACCAGGCCTCTTTCGGGGTCTTTGCACACACGATTCCCTTATATGTTAACAACCGGAGATATGTACACTACTATTATCATCCTTTTTTTTTTTTTAACATTTGAAGAAACTGAGTCATAGAGTGGAGGCAGGGTAAGCTGTGAGTGGATTCGAACCAAGACAGCGTGGCCCCAGGGTCTAAGGTTCCTCTACCGTGCTCTGCAGCAGTGAACAAAAGCACTGTGGTTCGGTCGTAATTTCTAGTGACCGACTCCAAGTTCTGCATACTTTCCACTGACCCAGACTGTTGGCTTCTCAGGCTTAATGGAAGGGACAATACATATGCCTTAAATGTAGTGAAAGGGGCTGGTCGTCTGCCACGTTCGGTGCTCAGCTACTGGATGACCAAGTGACAGGGCCCAGGACTTTGATTGGCATGTAATAAGCATTAAGCAAACAGCAATTATTATCCTTGACTGTAGAGTCTAATTATTTTTTAAGAAAAAAGCTAATAATAAATGGAAAACACCTCACTTTCTTTTCAAAAGAAATACTTTCGTGTCTTGACTAACTGATTTTTTAGTTGTGGGGGCAGGGAAGAGGGAGAGAAAGAGGGCGAGAGGGAGGAAGGAAGGAGGGAAAGGCTCAAAAGTCAGAGCTACGATAGACTCTGCGACAATCTTACACTCCTTGCTCAACACTATCCTGTCCTTTCCCTGCCCCACCCCTCCCTCAAATCCATTTATAAATTCTGTTGGACACTTGTTTTGTGTGAAGAAGTGGTCTAGTTAAATAGGTCCTGTACAGTCAGTGAGTTTAAGATTAAAATGTAATTTAATTACAAATGTATAAATACGGCAACTGATATTTAGAGAGGAAAGGGAAAGTGAGCTCCTACAGAAAAGCTAACTATGGGTTATGCTTACTTTCTGCCCACAACCTTCTGTGCTAGTTTTAACAATGTCAGCTTCTGAAGGGCTTCCATTTCTGTGATTCATCTAAGACATCCTCTGTGGACCCAGTTCCTCCCAGGATCCTGCATTCCAAGCAGGAATCTGGGGACAGGAATGCCTGTGCATGCCTGTGCTTATATTTCAGAAGCCAAATGGAATTTCGTGCTTCCGTTTTCCTACCCTGAAAACTTAGACTCACTGCAGCTCTTTGAAATGATAGTCAATGGTATAATTCCAAGGCAATTCCTTTTTCCACTTTCTTTATTTGTTTTGGTTTCTTAATGTCAACTCATAGTAAGGAATCAGTGAATTTATGGCCACGGCAGCTACAGCGGATCCCTAACCCAGACTCGATCAGAGTCCTTTCCTCGTTCCTTGGCCTTTGCCAGTACCGTCTCTGGGGCGGCACCGGCACCCGCTTCCAGCCTGTACCCCACCCTGCGCTCCATTTCTCTGGGCCATGGGTCGAGTTAGTCAGCATTTGTTGTAGGTTCCTCCACGCAACAAAAGTTTTTATTTTTGATGAAGTTTAAATTATTAATTTTTTTCTTTTATGGATCATGCTTTTGGTGTCGCATCTAAGAATACTTCTCCAAGTCCTAAGTCCTGAGGATTTTCTCCTATATATTTTTCTAACAGTTTTATACTATTATATTTTACATGTAGATCTCTGATCCTTTTTGAGTGAATTTTTCTATAATTTGTGAGGCTTAAGTTGAGTTTCATTTCTGATTGTGGACACCCAATTGCTCCAGCACCATGTTTTGAAAAGACAATTCTTCCTCTATGAAATTACTTTTGTAAACTTATTAAAAATTAGTTGGCTGGGTATGCATTGAGGATAGCTTTGACTTCTTTGTGTGGCAACCCTCTTGTCATTATGTAATGTCCCTCTCTGTCCCTGGTCATTTTCTTTGTTCTAAAGTCTATTTCATCTTTCTTGTAATCAAACCAGCCAAAACAGAAATGAGCATCATTAGCAATTACACAGCCTTGGAAAGATTGTCAGACTGTTGCAGAAATACAGAAAATTTGAAACTAAAAGGGTAGAAAAATATATACCACCTAAATACTAACCTAAAGGAGACCTTAAGGAAAATAGCATTACTAGATATAAAAAAGGACATTTTGTAGTACTAAAAGGTTCATTTCACCTGAAATATACAGCAATTCTAACTTTAAGTGTATTTAATCACAGTACCAAAAAGTAAAGAAAACATTGTCAGACCAAGAAGGACAAATAGATTAGTCTATAATCATAACTAGACAGTTCAACCTTTCTCATAGTAATTGATAGAAAAATGAAAAAATCAGTAAGATATTGAAGATCTAGATACAATTAACAATCTTGTACAGGATAGTGTACCTCAAAACCAAAGAATGTTCTTTTCAAATGTACATGGAACGTTTATCATTTGTTAGGCATGGCTCACAAATATGAAAGAATTCAAATTATCCAGAGAATGTTTTCAGATCACAGTAGAATTTAGGTGCAAATTTGTACTTTGTATACTTTGAAATAATCCATGGGGACAGGAAAAATTTTTTTAAATGAGGTTGGGATTTAGAAAATGTTTCACATTAAATGGTGATGTATGGAATGTCTGTCTGTCCCTCATTTGTTCGTTGGATGTTCACCCTACTGACTTGCAAAATCTTCAACCCATGGAAGGACTGGGCCAGCCCGATCCAGACAACAGGTTTGTATGTAGGCCATCTCCTCAGAGTGTCCAGGTGGGAACAGAGAGGCTGGGGGAACTCTGCAGTAGGGCATCAGGGGCGATGGGGCCTTGGGGAGCAAAGCCCTAAGAACACATCCACCATGAAAAGGATGCCTTCTCATCCTTCTCGCCAGTTAAAAAAAAAAAGGTATGGGATGCTGCCAGCAGAGGAGGGAAAAGTGAATGCCTTAAACACATATAAAAGAAGAAAGACCAAAAATCAATGGTTGAATTTCTACCAAAAAGATTGACAAAAGACCCTGATAGGCATGGCTCAGTTCGTTGGGCATTGTCTTGCAAAGCAAAATGTCACTGGTACGATTCCTAGTGAGGGCACATGCCTGGGTTGCAGGCCTGGTCCCTGGTGGGGCATACATTAAAGGCAACCCATTGATGTCTCTCTTACACATCAATGTTTCTCTCCCTCTCTTTCTCCCCTCCTTTCCTTCTTTCTAAGAATGAATAAATAAATAAAATTTTTTAGAAAAAGGTTGGCAAAAGAACAGCAAATTAAATCCAAAGAAAGTAGAAGGAAGGAAATAATAAAGATAAGGACAGAAATTAATAAAATAAAAAAATAAACATTCAAAAGAAAATAATCAGCAAAACCAAAATGTGTTTCCTCGAAAAGACTAATAAAATTAATAACCCCCAGAAAAAATAATTAAGAGAGAGAGAAAGAGAAATCACAAATAACCAGTATAAACAAGAGGACAAACATCAAAGAGATAATTATGGGTTATTATAAACAATTTTTAATGAATAAACATGTCATCTGAGATAAAATGGAAAAACTCCTAGAAAAACACAAGAAGATGTAAACATTTAAATAATTCCCTATCTATTAAAAGCAGTAAATCCATAATTTAAATCTTTCTATAAAAAATGTACAGACCCAGATAGTTTCTCTAATGAATTCTTCGAAGTAGTTGAGGAGGAAATAGCAGTAACCTTACACAAACTTTCTCGGAGAACAGAAGCAGAAAGCATACTTCTCAGCTCTTGCAAGGCCAGCAAACCTGGATACCTGAGGGAGATGTTACAAAAAAAAGATTCAGTCTTTCTCATGAATAATCATGGTATTTTAAACAAAATATATATAAATGAGATATACTAAAACAGTATACATTGTGACCAAGCCAGGTTTTTTCCTCAACAAGCATGATTGACTTAACATTTTAAAATCACTACTGTAATTCAGTACCTTAATGGAAAGGAAAAATTAGGTAATCATATTGATAGATTAATATTTAATAAAATTCAATAGTTATATATAACTGAAAATAATCACAGCGAACTAGAAATAGAGAGAATTTCCTTAATTTAAAAATATATTTATAAAAACTTACAGCAAGCTTTATATTTAATGATAAACTATTATAAAAAATTTTTTTCCTGAGATTGGGGCTGAGAAAATAATACTGGCATGTTGTATTACCACTATCAACATTGTATTGGAGGGCCTTGCATTTGCAATTAGGCAAAAAGGGAATTAAATGTTCATAAGAATTGAAAGGAAGAAACTACCATTATGCACATATGATATGAATGTATACCTAGACAACTCAAAATGATCTACAAATAAAATATTAAAATTAGTAAGTGACAAGCAAAACTAAAAAATATGAGAAGAAATTAAATAAGATCTAAATAAAGAGAGAACTATATCATGGTTTCCCCCCAAATTGATCTATAGATTCAGTGCGATCTTAATCAAAATTCAGTAGCTTTATTAGAAATTATCAAGTTGATTTTAACATTTTTACAGAAGTACAAAAGCCTCCTAATTACTAAGGCAATCTTGAGGAGGAGGAAGCAGTTGGACCTCATACACTACCAGATATTAAAGCTCTAAAGCTACAGTAATTAAAACAGCATGGCATTATTGGCACAACAATAGACAAACCAATGGAGCAAAGTATAGTCCAGACAGAGAAGCAAACATATATGAACCCTTGATTCATGACAAGAGGAGCGTAGCAAGGCAGTGCAGAGAGGGTATGCTTTTCAATAAAATGGCTGGTAAAGTGGAAAAATTATATTGACCCCTGTTTCACATCATACTACAAAAAACAACAACAACAACATCCAGATGGACTGTGGGTCTCAGTGTAAAAGATGAAAGCAATACAGTTTATAGAAAATACCACAGAGAATATCTTCATGATATTAGGTTCGACAAAGATTTCTGAAACAGGGTATAAAATCACTAAACACAAAATTGGTTGATAAGCTGAACTGTATTCAAATTAAGAACTTACATTTCTCAACAGGCAGAATTCAGGGAGTGAAAATGCAAACCACACAGTGAGAGATGGCTTGTGCACATATAATCAACTAAAGACTCATATCCAACTCTTACAAATCAATTAAAAAAAAAAAAGACAGTCAAACTATATGGGAAGAGAACCTGAATGGACATTTCTACTAAGATACACACAGATGGCCAAGAGACATATTAAAAAGTCGCTGAGCATCACTAGTCATCAGGAAAATGCAAATTCTAACCACAATGAGATATCACCTCACTCCTGTCAGAATGGCCGCCATCAATAAATCAGCAAATGGCGGTGAGGATGTGGAGTAAAGAGAGCCTTAGTGCCCCATTGGTAGGATTGCATATTGGCTCAGCCACTGTGGAAAGCAGTGTGGAGGTTCCTCAAAACTTAAAACTAGAACTACCATGTGACCCAGCAATTTCACTTCTGAGTATTTATCTGAAGAAATCCAAAATGTTAATTTAAAAAGGCATATGCTCCCCAATGTACAATGTAGTGTCATTTATAATTGCCAAGACATGGAAGCCACCTCAGTGTCCACTGATAGACGATTGCATAAAGAAGATGTGGTACATATATACAATGGAGTATTACTCATTTATTAAAAAGAAAGAAATCTTACTATTTGCAATGACATGGATAGACCTAGAGAGTATATGCTAAGTGAAGTAAGTCAAACAGAGAAAGACAAATGCCATATGATTTTACTTACATGTGGGATCTAAAAAACAAAATAAATGAACAAACAAAATAGCAACAAACTCATAGATACAGGGAACAAATTGATGGTTGTCAGATGGGAGCAGGGCTGGGGAATAGGTGAAAAAATGGAGAGGGATTAAGATGTACAAATTGCCTGTTATAAAAAAACAGTAAAACCAATTTAAAAATGAGCAAAAGAATGAAGCATTTCATACCTAACTGTAAAATCAATAAACACACGAAAAAGTGCTGAAGGTCATCAGAAAGCAAATTAAAATCATAGTCTGATACCACTACAAACCAAGTACAATGACAATTTTAAATTTTGACAAAGATGTGGCACTCCACTAGTATTCATATACTAAGGATAGGAGTGTACTTGGTATAACCACTTGTGAAAACTGAGCATTTCTATAACTTTTGGCCCAACGATTCTACTGTCAGGTATGTATCCAAGATAAATATCTGTTCCCCACAAAAATCCCTGCTGGAGATATGATGCTGTATGACATACACGGTGTTGTTAGTGAAATTTTTACCCAAAATATTTAACCCGAATCTATCCAAGCTTTTAAACCTAACTCCCAGTTTACAGTAAATGCATTGTAAAGAGAAACCACAATACCACAAGAAAATACTCAGATAAATCCAGAATGTTGGACACTGTCCAAAATGACCAGAAATCTAAAGTTACTATCAGGGAGAAACAAAACAAAACAAAACAAAACAAAACAAAACAAAACGAAACAAAACAAAAATGAGCCAAAGCAAAGCAAAACGGAACAAAAAACAACAACAACAAAAAACCCCATTAAAGTGCAGCACATAAACCAGGACTGGAGGTTGATTGAGAAAAAAATCTATGCATGACAGTCCTATGACAGCTGGGGAAATTTGAAGGCTAGACCTCAGATGTTGTTATAAGGCTACTGTTATTTTTCATTGTGTGAAATGATATAGAGGCATATTCTCATCCTCAGGAAGTACATGCTTTTATGTTTAGGGGAAAGGGTCATGATGTCTGTAATTTTTTCAAATATTTAGCAAAAATAACAGTAGATAGATGACAGATGAATGGACATAGATGTAGATCTTTATATATATTGAGAAGTAAGGTCAATACAGCAATAGGTTACGAGTTGTTTCATTTAGGCAGTGGATATTTTAATGTTTATTATACCACTCTTTTAATTTGTCTATATATTTAAAATTTCAATAAAATTTAAAAAAATAGAATGTTGCACCTAGACTTCTTCAGAAGGGCAATTAAGTTCTACTCTACTAAAATAGAAACTAGAGATCCTAAAATATAGGTTATGGGTGTAGTTTATGTCAGAGATAATGTTGGAACTCCAATTAGAGAACTTACAGCCAAAGAAAATGCCTTGGCTCTACATCAAAAGTCTGGTGCATGAATGTACATTGATATGTTTTATGTTTAAATAAAATGCTCGATGTATGTGTACATCACCTTGTAATGATTCCCAGCTTTAGCCATGTTTTTCCAATGAGCCAACCAGCTACTCGTGCCAATTAATGCCAGATAAGAAGGTGTCCTCTGTGTATTTCATGTATGGAAAAAATGTATCACCCAGCTAATAGCTGGTTCAGTGATTCTGGTTGGACTAACCATCTGTTACTGCCATTGGGCTTTCCAAAAGAGAACACGTCGAGTGAAGACTGTCCCGGTGTTCTAGAAAGCCCCATGTGACACAGAGCTGGGCTCCTCACCAGCAGGCGCCATGTGTCTCCCCCCTCCAGAGCTCCAGGAGAGCCTCATCTCGTTCTAGTTTCTTTTGGCAGGCCCAATAGCATCAACGAATGGTTATTCCAATCAAAGGAATGCGAGGTTAAATTCTGGAGATGTACGACCTTGGGAAAATCACTTCACCAACAGGAGCCCAGTTTGGTCACATGAAAGGTGAGACGTGCCTCATAGGAACTTTGCAGGGGTTAAAGGAACCGTCGGACGAGGATGTGCAGCCAGTGGGTTAGCGGCTGGTGCTGTTCTGCACAGGGATGTCTGGCAGGGGGAGCTGGGTAATGACACGTCGGTCAAGGTTATAACCGCTGCCGAAGACATGCAGGAAGAGGGGGTTCTGCTTTCTCAGAAAACTCTACAGGTAGGAATGGGGTAAATTCACCAAACATATTTGGGAGGATCTGATTCTCACAAAAAGTTTGAAGAGAGGTTCTCAGTAAACACTGGGTGATTAAATGGACAAACGGGTGAATCAACAATATATTGCTCCATGACTTACAAGGGGGACAAAGGTAGGACTGATTTCTGCCCTTCTTTACACACCCCTTAGACTGCAAGTTGCCCTCTGTTTCTTCTTTCTCCTTTTGCCACTGCTCTTGGGGTCACTACTCCTTGATTTGGTTGCAGAACTTGCTGAGACTAGAAAAAGGTGGGACCCCAGACCTCTGCTGCCTGAGAAATCCTGGCCAGGGACTTTGCTTTGTCCACTGCAGTGGTTCTCAGTCCTGTCTGCACTTCGGAATGTCCTGAGGCTCAGCCCCCACTCTCAACAAATTAAATCAGCACCACTGGAATTGAGATTCAGATATCGGTCATTTCCAAGAGTTCCCCAACTGATCCTGTGATGTAGCAAAGTTGAGAACCACTGGCAACCAGTAATATAGACAGCTTTAGAAATCCCAGTGTTGAGTGCAAAAGGCAGACAACGATTTATAGCACGATGTCATTTAAGGATGTTAAATTTTGCATGCACACAAAACAATGCTATATGTTTTTCGAATGTACACAAAGCTCGAAAGACCCACAGCAAGTTCAGAAAAGGAGAAGGGAGGGAATTAGGAGTGATATTGGAGATAAATTGGATTATATAAAATTAATCAATATAGAGGCCTTACACAGACCTTAAAGCTATACACAGAGGGTGGCCCCCGAAAGTCTAATCACAATAGTCAATATGAATAGAGAACTTAACACACAGTAGACACACTGGAATTGCTTTATGTGCATCATCTCTTTTAATTTTCATAACACTTGTGAGGTAGATATTATTATTTAGAGTCATTCGATTTATTTATTTATTTTAATTTAAAAAATTTGTTTTTAGACAGAGGGGAAGGGAGGGAGAAAGACAGGGAGAGAAACATCAATGTGTAGTTGCCTCTCGCACGCACCCTAATGGGGACCTGGCCCGCAACCCAGGCATGTGCCCTGACTGGGGAATCGAACCGGCGACCCTCTGGTTCGCAGGCTGACACTCAATCCACTGAGCCACACTAGCCGGGGCTAGAGTCATTTTTCGTTCAAGAAAAGTAAAGCTTAGAGTTCAGGAATATTAACTAAGTTTATACAATGAGTAAGTGGCAGAGCTGGGTATAAGCCCTGTCTGCCTAACCAGAGTTGAGGTTCCCCTTGCTCCATTCATGGTCTCCCTTGGGTCCTCTTGAGCATTTGCTGGAAAGAAAGCTACCTTTTCCCACCTCCCCACTTCATCCCACGCCTCGCCAAAGACGACAAAGAGAATGACCACTCAATACTCTGCGCTCAAGGCAGAGGAAGGAGCCCTCCATACAATCTTCCTGACATGGACATGTCCAAGACCAGCCTCAGTTTCCTCATGAGGACAGCAATGTTTGTTGGTTTCAAAGAACAGAAAGAAGCCTCATAAGATGGAATAGAGAAAAAGGATGGTGGGGGCTAAGATGGAGAAGAGGGGCGCTCAGAGCGCTTTTAATGTATTTAATTTATTTTAATTTAATAGATTTAATAACACTAGGTATAGCCTTTCCCTTACTGCTGACCCCACTTGTGGAAGACTTTTGTGTAACTTTATATCCACTACTCACAACCCCTATTTCTGAGGACAGGATCTTACCCCCAATTTCAGGGCCCTTAGAAATTAATTATAATAACAATGTATTTATTGTGTCAGGCATAAATATTACTCGCCATTTTCTTCAGAGAATACAAAGGGGCATACTGAAGAAGATTTCTAAGCTAGAAAGCGATGAGGAAGAAGCTAGACCAGAAGTGTGCTTTACTGTCACCTGGGTTGGCGCCCTCTAGAGGTGAGTTGAGCCCTTCTCCCCCTCCCAAGTGGATGGCTGAGTTTCTAGGTAGAGTTCTCTCTCCCAGAAGCCAGCCTCCACTAGGTTGTGCTCTACCCTTGGGGTGCACTCATAGGGGCAGAACAGAGAAGGCTGGCCCTTTGTTTCAGATGCGTGTGCAGCTGCTTCTGTGGGGAAAATCTGGGAGGACTGAAAACCCCTCTTCTCCCACTTAGTTAAAAATATCTTTCCTGCTGTCCTGCCACAGTAGCTGAAGCCATCCCATTAGTTTATAGAATTAAACGCTTTTGATAAAATATAAATCTATAATCTGAGGGGGTGTGAGAAGAATACGGAAGGTTTCTCAAACTTGGAAACTTACTGGAACTGCAGATTTTTGAGTCCCCGTAGGAAAGATTCTGAAGCAACAGGTACAGTGGGGCCTGGAAATCTGAAATTTTAACACTTCCGGTTGTTCTGGTGATGGAGTTCCCCGAACCTCACTTTGAGAAACACTACGTTATCTTTTACAAAGATGTGAAATCTTTGGCTCTGATTAATCGACGCTTGGCCCGGAGGTCAGCTCAGTCTCTGCTGACCACTTCTCTAATGAGCCGGAGAAGGGACTAGCATTAGCTGCTGGGCCTCCGACTTGGTCTCTGTCTGTGCACTTCAGAGCACACTCTCAGTTTACGGCTGAGAGAGAGCCATCAGGGCCCTGACTTAGAGCCGGAGCTCAGCCCTCAGTCCCAGACTTCCAGGCTTCGCCTAAGCCCCTGTTTGGGGGCAGGGGTGGTGATAAAGGCCTTGTGATATAGCAAGGCCTGACACAGTAGTCGTTCTCAGCTTCACGGGGCCACCCAAGAAGTAAAGGTGCAAAGAGGAAAGTGATATTTTGAATTGTGGCGACGCCGTGTTTAAACATAGTCTTACAACCTTCGAAAGTCTTGGATGGTATTACAACCGGGAGTCACAGGAGGGCACTCTAGGGAATCCGTAAGAGCAAAGGCCATAGGAAGAGGGGAGGAGAGGGTGCAATAATCAATAGATTTCACCTTTCAGTCTGATTGCGCCTCTTTAGTCCAGAAGGATCCGTAGAGTTTTCAACTGTGTGTGCATGGCTGTCATGGGTGTGTGTGTGTGTGTGTGTGTGTGTGTGTGTGTGTGTGTATGTTGCATACTTGGTGGGGGGGGGCTTTTAGTGAAGAGTAGAAATTGATGAAGGACCAAAGGGATAAAATTTAAAACAATGAACCTCCAGAGGTAAACTTCTTTGTGATTTGAGAGACAATTTTGTGCTCTGTCATTGAAATACCCCCACCCTTTCCCTTTGAGAAGGAGGCGGCACAGGGAAAAATGTGCCGGAAGAAAATGCAAACAGAGGGAGGCTTGTCAGTGCAAGTGCATCTCTTTGGGTCTGCTTTTGCTGGGACCTCGGGGGCCCCACCTCGCCATCAGCCCCCATAGGCTGACAACAGGGGACCCTGGCTCTCTCCGGCAGCTGCCCATGTGAGGCTCAGGCCCCAGGAAAACAGCTCCAGTTACACATTAGTCACAAAAATAACAACGATCAAAGGGAGCAAAAGGCATGAAACGGCTTCATTTTCCCAATTTAATTATAGGACTGGAAGACCCATTTAGGTCTGGAAGGAACCTGATTTTAACTTGTTATAAAACAGTTGAATAAGGTACTGGTTATTATTTTTATTTCCCACTTTCCCAACTTTCTCTCCCCTTGCTTTTAATGCAAACTTTTCATGGGCTCTTGGGCCTTTTCTAGTTTTTCCCACAGGTCTATGATAAGAAACATCAATGAAAAACCACTTCTACCCTCTTTTCACCTGGGAAGGCTGACTCAAGAGGCTGAAGGGCCCAATTAGAGCCCATAGTGAAGGCCCTTTAACTGTCCTGGGCCCCACAAAAGGAATGACATCAGGTGAGGGTGAGGGGACCTCCCCTCAGGGCAAGTGCAGTGAGTGGCCTCATTGTGAAGGTATTTGGTCATCTGAAAAAAAGGGGCCCATGGCTGCTGGATCAGATGACAGTCCTCCAAATGCTTTCTGAATTACAAGTTGTTTTACTGGGCAGTGGAAGATGTGATCAAAGCTGCGTCCCAGGCACCAGTGATTGGCTTTCCCCTTGTCCCCACTCCCTTGCGCGCGCGTGCGCGCGCGCGCACACACGCACACGCACACATGGACTCTCCTGCCCCAAAGCCAGGCCTTGCCCTTTGATAGGCTGGCTGAAGAAAATAGACCCGGGGACGTGCTGTCGTCTGAGAGGTTGGCTGGCTTCTATACTTTGGAAATGACAAAGTGTAATGAAGTCATTGCTCCCCGAGAAGGCCACCGGGTTATTGGTGCGGGGCAATGACGAGATAGTTCTTATTGGGTCTTTCATTGTACTTAAAGGACCCAGTTGGGACCATGTCATGGGCAAAATTGTCTAATGCTGGGACTGGCCTCACAGACAGGTGGGAGCTGGAAGTCGGGGGCGGGGTGCAGTTTCTGGGCCAGTTCTGCTGCTGACTGTGTGAATTTGGGAGGGGCACCCCTTTGGGGTTCGGGCTCTTCCTCTGCGCTAGACAATTTCTCCCTGTGGACCTTTTCAGCTCCAGGCCTGTGCATCCGAGCTGCTTTGAAGCTCAAACATCTGCGTGCGCCATATTTTGGAGGCCTCTGCTTTTTCCATGTACATTGTATGGGGATTTGTTTGGAATTTTACTTATTCTCTACAGGGTTTAACTTTAATGCAAGGTGTGTCTTTCTCCTACCTCCCAGGAGTTAACCCACGCTGTGGATTACAGGCAGGAAGTAGACGGAGCAGAGAAGTATGGAAAGTTTTGACTTCCTTTCTCTTCTTCTTTCTTCAGACCCCCTTGTCCTTATCAAAGCCCAGCCTGGGTTTTCTTCCCCCACGTTCCTATTTACAGGCTATGTGGGACAAGGATTTCTTAGCAGATCTCACTTTGTCCTCATTTAAAATTGGAGTGAGCTCTTCATTGCGAAATGGATTCACTGTTTTTTTCTTTCTTTTTTTTTTTTTAACGTGGTTAAGGTGAAAAATAAATCAGGACAGCATCTGTACGACAAAACAAAATTTCATTTATATCTTCTCTTAACCAAAAAGTGACGGGTTTATTTCCAAATTGTATGCGTACAGATGCCCACAGAAGCAAGCTTGAGGCTGATTTCCCCTTGAGTTTGAAATGTACATACTCCAAACTGATAAGAAGTCATGCACAGAGCACCTTGTATTTTCTGTAATGGACCTGGTGACATAAATAATCACATCCGAAGGCCCATGCTAGGTGCCGGCAAACGAGTACAGACTGTTCGCGTACAGGCAAGAAACGGCGGAAAGAATTTGAACTTTGGAATCCCCTATCTGTTGACTATTTAGGATCCGAATCTTAAAGCTGGACCTGCAAGGGTTTCTTGTTTAAATAAATGTAATGTTCATTAAATAAAAGGGTTTTTATTAATTAAATATAAAATTTATTTATTTCCCTCCAAAGGGCCAAAGAGTAGGAGAGAGGTTTTAGGTTTCTAATTTCCAGCTTCACTCTTGGTTTAATACAATGGTGCTTTTAGTGGGCGTTAAGATCACAGGGGAGCCTATTTAAACGTTGATTCTCAGACTCTACCCGGCGAGTTTTTGACTCTATCAGCTGAGTTGGGTCCAGAACGCTGTACTTTAGCAGGCACTCCACTGTGATCCATATGCTTCCATTCCAGAGAGATTGCACTTCGAGAAACGCTGGTCTCATATTTATCCAGTTTTGTCTGAGTAGAATTTTTGTTTTTATTTTGGCTAATTTATACGCTGAAAGGCTTCGGTGTGTTGTTCATGTTAAACTTCGGTAACCTTCTGTGGATTACCAGGCACGCTAGGTAAAGACCATGTCTCCTTCTTTTTTCTAGCTCCAGAACTTAGTATGCTGCTTGCAGCCCAGTGGAATCTCAAAGGCTCTCCATGCACCTCACTGAGCCCAAGCTTCAGCTGTGATTTAAAGTAACTCTAGCTCAGAGCCTCAAGCTCTGAAAGACAAAACCTAACCCTTATCTGACCTCCACGGAGGCCAATCTTTGCAGCTTTGCACGAATTCATTCCCTCAACCATAGACTCTGTATTATCATTTAACCAGAAGCCGTGCCAATCTTGCTTATCTTGTCTTCTTACTTGAGGGAAATGAAGGTGCATTGGAGGGGGCAACTCGACAGCTCTTCCTTCACTCCTCAGGGCCTGGGTTCCATGTTCTCCTGCTCGGGCTGCTTTCTCCAACCCTGTACGTGCCTGAAGCCTACTCGTCATCCAAGGCTAAGCTCAGGCCTCCCTGGGAAGCCCCCCACACTGATTGTCACCCTCTCTTCTGATTCTCCATGGCCCTTTTGTGTCCACCATCTCTTTTGAGCCAGTCCTTACGTTGGCCCAGCAAATCTTATTGCCTTTGCATGCCTCACCTTACAGATTCTGGTTAGCATTAGAATCCTAATTTTCTTTCACCATTTTTTCTCCCCACATTCCTGAGATCTGCAGTAGAAAAAACCGCAGTATAGTGTTGAAAGTCTTTAGTTTGTACTGCCCAATTAGAGACTCAGACATATCCTGCCTTTGATTCTTATTTGTCTTTTCATATATTTCTAATCCATCACAAATCCTGTTACTTTCAACTCCCAAAAACCTCACAAATCCATCCACTTCTCTTCGTCTCTCCCGCCACTTCCCTAGCTAGTCCGAGCTGCCATCTTTTCTCACTTAGGTTTTTACTCTGATTCCTGCTTGCTGTTCCCATGTCCCAGCTGTTCTCTACCCGGTGGCCAGAATGATCTCAAAGTGCAAAATGATCTTCTCTCTTCCTGGCTTAAATGCTGCGTAGTTTCTCGTTGCTTTTGAGAGATAAAACTTCTCGATGTGAACTACCAGGTATGCCCTGGTGTGCACCCTGAGCACTTCTCCAGCTTCATTCTCTAACAAGCTCACCTTGGTTTCTCTGCTCCAGGCACCGGAGCCTTCTCTCAGTTGCCTGTATTTTCCAGATTTCCTTCTGCCACAAGATCTTTGCGCACACGATTCCCTCTGCTTCATCTTCGATCTCCCCTCACCCCTTCAACCAAGTGGCTGTTACTCAGAATGCGTAACTCAGCTCGGGTCCTTCCCCGATTACCCTGGCTAGGTCAGACCTCATTCTCATGACACCATAGATCTTCCTTCGGAACATGCAGTGCAGGCTTAACTCTAAGGTACTGTTGTGTTTGCTTGATTAATATCTGCTTCTGCAATTGACAGCAAGCTTCATGAGGACCGAGGTCATATCTGGTTCTGTTCACCACGGAACCTCAATTATTTTGCCCAATGCTTGCTCGATAAATATTTGTTGAATGGTGAATATTTGACAGATTTATTTAACAACACTAAATATGTCATTGACTGGGGATGTGAATGTACATTAGATATTGCCCTTTATTTACAACATCTCCCCCTCTCGTGGGGAAAACAGACTTGAAAACTTTTAATTTGAAGAGTATAATAGAGGGATGGTCACAAAGAGCTTGAGAGCGAAAGGAGAGAGCAAGCGAATCCACCCCAAAGAATGTATATTTCTCAAAGGGTGAAATGTTTGAGCTGTGTCTCAAAAGATAAATATGAGTTTTCCAAAGGAGAAAACATCCCAAAGAGAAGGAAAGCATATGGAAATGCCTGAAGGTGTGCAGTAATAGGTATACTGTGGCAGGTATGTGGAGTTCTAGAGTAATGTTGGGTTGGGGTGTTGACGCATGGAGGAGGAATGGGGGGCAGGTTGAGGCGAAAGGTCTTGCTAAGGATGTTGGACTATAAGAAACAGAATCAAAGGAAGCATAGATAAAATAGACTGAAGGATGCTTGCATGGTGGGAAGGTCGTTCATACTAAAGTGAAGGATCATGGGAGGGAAAGAGAGAAGAGTTAGGGAGAAAAATGAAGAAGCAACTTCAATAGCTCGGATGAGAAAAAAAAACAGGAGCTCCACGAGGCTGTGATTGATAGCAGAGAAGGCGCAAGTAAATTTGAGAGCTGCTTCTGAGGAAGAATCAAGAAGACTCGATGATCAGGTGGTCGTGGGGTTTGAGAGAGAGCGTGGGAAGTGTAAGCATTCAAACAGACAGGTGAAACAGCAGAATTGTCAATCTGCATAACAAATACTGCTGGAAGAATGGGTTTGAGGATCAGGGAACAGAGAAATCGCTCAGTTTGAACCCAGCTGAGTATTAGGTGCCTGTGGAGCTTCTATGTAGAAATATTCAGGAGGGGGCTGGACAATCACAGGGATGAACCAGTGGGTTCCTATGACTACCTCTTATTTGATTTTTTTCTCTGACATTGATGGTGACCTATAAGAACACATCTTTCCTGTGTGTCTTTAAAAAGACAATAGACAACATCTGCCACGTGCCTGGAGCCAGGTACATTATCACCAGGGCAATGTACCACTCAGTCAATAGCTCAGTGGAGGGAGGGTCATCATATGCTGTCTGAATAATTGAAAAGGCACCTTGAGTGTTCAAATGAAGCTTTAGTTTGGAATGAATTATCAACAGATGGGTAACGGCCAGGTAAGTGAGTAGAATAGAACCCTTTTAAGAGTTAATACTGTAGTAGGGCACGGAAGACACTTACAAAACATTATTACATTCAATTGTTTCATCTTCTTCTCTGAAGGCCACTCGGTGCCCTCTGCTTTGGCTTCAGAGAGGGTGACCATCTCTCCTGGACTCTCTTTGACTCCAAACCGCTCATTGACCTCTTTACCCATGTCAAGAGTTGGAGCATCTAGGTTGAAAATCTCTTGGGGAAAGATGAAAAAACCAACTTAAGTCTTATGTCTTGGTTAAATGCATAGGCTCTAGTGCCAGGGTGTTGGGTTCAAACCTTGGCCTTAGCTAATTTTTGACTAGATGGTTAATTTTATTTTCTGTGTCTCAGTCTCATTTTCTGTAAAACAGAGATGATCATTGTAGCTGCTTTAGGGATTATGTAATGATTACACATAAATAAGTGACTCAATATATGTGAGCACCTCACGGGTGTGCCTGCCATTTAAGAAGTGCCCGATAGATATTAGTTTGATTACTGGATCCTAAAGTACAGGGATTGCAAATGGGTGTTTTGCTTGATAATCAGTGTCTTAAAAATACATTTAAGTGGCTTTAGAAGAACAGGTACTATCCAGTTCCTCAGGCCCCGCTAATCTTCATGGCCTTAATACTCATCTTATTCACACATTTTTGTTAACCCCCTGCATGTTTTGGGGTTTCTCACAGCCCAGTGTAGCTCATGGCCTAATGATGGGAGGGAGGCCAATTTTTCTTAGCTTTACAAATAAGAACAATTTGTCCTATGTGACGGCAGAGTAACCATTTGTTACCTGGTTTGATTAGAAAAGTTTAAAACATCTCATTGATTCTGAAATCCCATCACTGAGGAATAATTCCTTTGGGTGAAGTACCGTGGAATTAGGCATATTCAGAGAAGCAAGGGGCAGTAAGGTCAACTTCAGATGTAAGTGGCCGTTCGATGTCTAGAGGTTAAGCCCCTGTGGATGGTTGACCCAGATTAAAAAATTGCATTGGTGTTTGAACCTGGTGGAAGATGAGTCTTGATTCGAATTAAGTGTGGTCCTCCAATATGCTCTCAGTGGGCTGGAGCTTTTTACTGTGGATCAGGCGATATACGCAATGCTTTATCACAGGAGCCTTTTCTTCCTAAGCTACCTTGTATTGTCATGGTTGGCCTTGGAAAAGCATGAAACTTGAGGATAGGCAGAAGTAACAGTGAGTTCCCCCAGCCCATCATTCCCGTGTAACCCAAACTGGTTTATTGCCAGGAAGCAGGAGCCACACAAAAATAAATTCATGAAAGAGGCTACTTGCATTCAATGCCAAAGTGAGCACCAAGTTGTTTTGAAACATAAATTCAGTTACTCAAGTCATATAACCAACCAATTCCAGCAGCAAGAACAGGGAGTTCTCTGAAAGCCACTCACAGCTGTTCCAGTTCATTCCAGCCCCTCCCGGAAAATTCCATACAGAGGACATGTACCCTGGAGGCTGCCTGACTTATAGGGTCCTAATGTTCATCCCTGGAGAAAAAAAAAAACTTCATTGTGTTCAGTGACAAAGCTGTCACCAAGCTGTTCTAAGTTAAACTCTTGCTCATTAAGGGACTATCCGTTGCTCACAGCTTTTAAACTTAGAAACATCTATGTGGCCCATTAAAAATCAGTCTCATTCATCTTCCGTTTGCTTGTTTGTTGCTTTGCCTTGTTTTGTTTTTGCTTTCTTACACTATAGACAGAACCTAGGAAGTAGATGAAGTAGAGTGCCTTCACTACTCTTCTTCTTTGCACCTTTTTTTGCTCTTTGAATAGGCTAACATCCAGTGGACAGATCCTTGGCCATCGATCGTCGGGCTGCCATTGATTGAGCTGGAAAACTGTAGGAAAGTTTCTTCTTCTTTTGGGGCCATATCTGTGCCATTGATGAACTGAAGCATTGCTCCTATTGATCCAACACCAGCTGCTATGCCATTGATCTCTCTGCTGAGCCCGTTGCCCCAGAACAGGGTGAGCTAATGCATGGATCTTGGTGCAGCCGCTTTTCCTTCCTGTGCACGACGCAGACTTCACCAGTCAATCAGACCCTTCTTCTTTCTGAGCCCAGACTCAGACACACGGGTCCTTAGAACACATCACCTAAGTAGCTGATGAAATGGAGTTGTGCTCAAGTAGAACACCATTTGCCACTCTTTCTCTGTAGCCCTTCTACCAATGCTCTCTCCCATCAAAGCTTGATTGTTCATGTTTATGTAGCCATGTTTCCTTCTAATTTTAAGATGGCGAGAAAAGACACACTGATATTCAAGTCTTCTTTGAGTGTAGGCCACCCATGTGCCTATCATTTTAAAGCTCACCTCATGTATTTTATTGAAATAAAGGTATTAATACTAACATCGACACATGATGCTATCTGTATCTTCCACTCATTGTCACCCTTTTTGTCTGTTCTGTAGTCAGAGAACCTAAGTGTGCATTGTCATGTCCTGGGCCAGGAGTCAGGATTGGGTTACCCAGAGTGGGACATCTCAGGAAAGTAAACACACATTTGTCTGAATGAGGTTTGTTTCTATCCAATGTGGCTATGGGTACACAAAAAGAAAATTCATACTGGGAAAAGGAGTTAGGGGGAAGCAGGGTAGGAGGAATCACATGTTGTAAGAATAAAGAGACCCTGAAGTCCAGTGTATAAGTGTATAATACAAGCAAAGTAACAATTATAAAGACCACTTCAAGACTGAGTCAGATCTAAGTAAGGTAACAAGAGAGAGAGAGAGAGAGAAAATGTAATGGGCCCCAGAACTCTATCCTTGTCAAAATATGCATTTAGACATGGACTATAAGTAGGATGACAACATAGTTTATTGTCTAAATCAGGGCATGTGTGAGAGTGAAAGGAACACTATTAACAATTTCAGTGGGACGACAGGTGTAAGCTAGGACATATGATCACTGACACCATAGTCTTACCCGTTGCAAAAACTGAATGTGCCAATCAGAAGAGAGTAAATGAGTAAAATATGCCTGATAGAGGAACAAAGTCTCTGAGCACTGTTTTCCTTCTCACTGAGAGGCTTAGGCATAAGGGCAAAGGTCTGATAGAGACACGGGAAGAATATTTAAAATATGTAGTTTTCCCACCAATTCGTTGTTCATAATGTATTTTTGTTTCTAACTAGGGATGAATTGGGAGGAAAAATTCATGTAAAAATAAATTTTTACATTCCTAGCATTCATCTTAAAGAATAAGAAATCTCAATTGTATAATTTTGAAGCCAGCTATGCAGCTCTAATAATCAGAAATTTCTGTCTGGGCCAACGAAGAAGTCATATTTCTGTGGTCAGGACACTGCAGAATGTTGCCACAAGGATCATATGACTGTCTGCATCAACTCAGACTTCCCAGGGGAGGAAATGAACACTTCTCATATCCTTTAATCTCACAAAAATTCTGAGTATTTTACAGGGTTATCATTTCACAAATAGAGAAGTAGGGTTCAGAGGTTACTTGCCCAAGGTTATCTCGTTAGACTAGGATTCAAACTTTCCAGGTTTGAATTTCCCCCCGTTGCCTATGAGAAAGGCATCAAACAAAACCAGCAAAGAATACTTCCTGAGTGCCTGCAATGTGCTAGCGTCCTGTGTACCGGGCGTACAGGGATGAACGCACACCACTGTCCCGCGGAAGCCCCTATCCTGGTTGGGAAGGCAGCAAGAAAATTCCCGACAGAGGGAACCACACTTGCAAAGGCCGTGCAGGGGAGCTCCCATGATTGTGTAAAAGGAATATCAAAGACGGCAGGCTCACCCTAGGGAAGTGAGTTTGAGGAGCTCCGAGATAGAACCAAGAGACACGGTGTGTGGCGCCTTGTAGCTCCACGTGAGGGCTTTGGCTTCCAAATACGATGGGAAACCAGAGACACAAAATAATCTTTTTCACAGCAGTGGGAAGCCTGGAGCGTCGGGGGCAACACAGGAAGCAGAAAGACCAAAGTGGCGGCCACCACAGTCTTCCAGGCTAGAGATGGTGGTTTCAGTGAGGGCAGCCCCCGCTAAGTGGTGGAAAGTGAATAGGGCGGGAATAAGGTCCGAAGGCCGAACAATCTGTGCGCGCGTTGCCTGCTGGCCATGGGAGCAAAAGAGGCTCCTGTTAGCGGAGCCACAAATCCAAGGTTGGGAAGAAGAGGCTGGGAACGTGGGCAGGGATTCGTTGCTCTTCAAATGGAAGAATCTGGGATGTTCACTGAAACTTTTGGTCCTAAAAGATCGTCCAAGAGACCCTTTGGGAAGTTCTAAGCAAAGAAGAAAAATCATTCCACTTTCCTTTGGGGATAGACCACTCTGTGGCCATGCTTGAAACAGATTAAGGAAAGGTGGGCAAAGAAATGAAAGGTACTTGGGAAGTTAATTGGTGAGTTAGGTAAAGGGTTATGAAGGCTTGGACCAGACATTGGCAGCACAGGTAAAGAGAAGAAGCCGAACCTGAGAAATATTTAGGGGTGGGGGAGTTAATTAAAAAACAGTGACTTAATTAGATGTAAGAGGAGAAGGAGAATATTAAAAGGATTTCCCTTTCCTAATGGTCTGAAGTCTGAGCGGTACAGAAATCTCAGCAAATCCCACATTTTTAAAGGTCAAGTATTTGTAAGTTTATTACTGTTTTTAAAAATCTCCATAAAACTATAAACACAGTTTTAAAAGAGAGAGTGAAGATATTCCTTTTTATATTGGGTCAACATTAAAATTTACACCATGCATTTGAATTGTAGTGATCTTTTTATAGACTCTGTATCCATAATTAAGCATAGCCACCACTTAATGTGACACTTGAACATACTATCCATCCCAGAGTGTTGTTCCCTCTCAAAGGATCACCTCGGGAGTTTGTTTATAGCCTTACGGTAACAATGTTGCCTTCTGTTAGAGCCAAACTTTCTTTCTTCGGTGGGGCCGGGCGTAGTTATTTTTAAGTCAGGCTGTGAACTGTCAGAGAATGTCAGCTTCATTATTTTGGCTTCCCCAACCTTGTTTTTGCCATAATTTAGAAACATCCATTTCAACAGCCCACTTCGTTCACCTGACTTAGCCATCAATAATGTTGGCTGTTTCCAGGAAGTAGATCAGTGCTCAAAGGATGGAAATTTCCCCCACTGGGGATGTAGGAGATAATGTGCCACAGGCTTCAAAAGCCACATGGAACCACCACGCTGACCTTCCTCCAAAGCCCTGTGGTTCTCTCGGGGCTCTGCACCGCTGGGCATGCGGCCCCTTCCACCCCCAGGCTCTCCCTCCTGTCCACTTATATTTGCACAACCTGTCTCTCAGACCCATCTCAGCCCTCTCTTCCTCTGGAACTCACCCTTCGCCCTCCAAGGACAGGTCTCTCTTGTGCTCCCGGGCCCCTGGTGTTTACCTCTGTCCCCTGCATGGACGGTAATGCTCCATTGTCTCCCCCACTTGCCTGTGAGCCCTTGGAGAACTGGAACCTGTGTTTTTATATCCTTATCACTTGGCATAGGGCTCAGGTGCAAAAGAAATCTTTTTTAAATAATCACATAGTAGCCAGCTCTAAGGATTGAAACAACTTTTTGGACCAAAAAAAAAAAAAAAGGTAGCATCAAAACAATTGGTCTATATCCTGCTGGTAACAACTTCGACAAGGCAATACTCATCCAAAGGCACAACGAGGGTTGACATGTGGGTGTCTGAAATCCTATATTGTTTTATTGGCCATACAGAAGAACGGGGTGCGTATTGAAGACCCGCTTGCATTGCTATATTTCTAACAACAACAATAACGAGAGCAACCAACTGGCCACTGTTTTGTCTCAGGTCCTTTGGCAGAGGCTGCTGGTTGCCTACTTATACCCAAGTTCTTAATAACCGGTTTCCTTACTAATGGAACACCTATTTTATTGAGGTAATGATGTGTAAGTCTATATTTCCCATGCCCCCTTTGGTTTGGGTGTTGCCACATAACCCAGTTGTAGTCGATGATTTGGAACAAAGAATTTGGGAAAGACTTTCAGAAGGGCTTCCTCAAAGGCAGACAGACATTGGAGGAAAGCCCCTTTCCCCATTCCCGACACTTATAATCGAACCATTTTGCACCAAGAAATTACCTTGAAGGTGGAGTCTCTCTGTGATGCCAGAGTCGGAGATAGGAGGCTCCTCGCTCCCTGTGACTTCATGGGACAACATACTCACTGTAGTCAGCTCCCACCAGACAGCTCTCACATGCAGACATGAATCCTTGTGCAGCTAAAGCTCTCTTCTCTCGGATATTCTGTCACAGGCAGCCAGACCTATGAGTGAGTTTAGGTGTTTTATAGAGAATATCTTCATTGATCTTCACAATACCCCTGTGAGTTAGCTATTACTGTCCCCATGTTAAAGATGAAGAAATCAAGGTGGCAGGGCTGGGTTGGAAGCCATGGACAGCCCTGCTCCAAATCCTGCTGTTACATGTGAGGATGATCCTCTGTGCTGAGTGAGTTGAGTTCATATTTTCCCACCAGTTTGGGAGTGGTGGACTTTATCCTTTCCTAAACATTTTTTGAGACCATTCTTCCTTCTACCTTCTTTTAAGCATTTTCCTGTGATCAAGACTGATGGCTGGACAAGAAACCAGTAAGATCTTGTCCCTAAAGATTTGAGCCCAGAGAAGGAGGCCCGTGGTAAGTGGGTCCAGCAAAGGGCATGCTCACTGTTCCCCTGGTATCTCTATGGTGGGAGTGTTGCTTTCTTGGTCTTGTTTTCACCTCATGATGCTCTGTGACCAGGGCAGGGCTGCTGATTCCATTATTAATGTGTAAGAAGGCTGAGAGTCCCAGGTAAGCTCCGTGCAGAACCATCTGGAAGCTCCCAGACCCTTTTCTTTCTGCACTCAGGATTTAAAGCTGGTTACTTTGTCCTGCCTGGGGAGTTTGGGGGATTGACGTAATAAATAATACTCTGGAAGAATTTTGTGATCTAAGTGGGACCTTGTTAATATCACTTAATACATTTCTTTTAATTCAATTCTAATCTTCAAACTCATGTAAATTTTTATACCAAGGATTCTAAAGAACTCTTAAAAAAACATTGGGCAGGGAGAAGATGACAGGTACT
Organism: Mormoops blainvillei; assembly: GCA_004026545.1. NCBI lineage: Eukaryota > Metazoa > Chordata > Mammalia > Chiroptera > Mormoopidae > Mormoops > Mormoops blainvillei. Next base: position 155,938 of record PVJD01001433.1, on the reverse strand, counting down.
TTTTTGTTCATCTGTTTCTTCGGGGATGTAACAGGGCCATCATGCAAACATGCTTTATCTGGATTTTATCTGTCACATCTTATATATTTGTAAAAAGATAATTCAATTTCTAATAAATATCTCTTGGATTGCTTTCTAAGATATTAAACTCAACTGTGTCTCTGCCTTTCATCTAATGAAACTCATTCTAACTCTTAAGAGGATCATGTCATTTTGCACATCAGTGCATAAGCCTCACAACTCCCATTTCAACCCACAGCAGACGCCCTTGAGGTTAGAGCTTGATGGTTAAATACAAAAGGTCCCACTGCCCTAAGATTCCACAGATGCCTGTTGAATTACCAGGATGCCCACAGACTGCAAATATTTAACAAAAGAGGTTTCTCCTCCCTGACACCCCCCACTCTCCTACCCTCACCACAATTAAAAGAGGAAAAAAAAAACCCCAAACTTCAAACAGTGCACCTGGCTGTAATCTTTTCTACTTGAACTAATTGATATTTGCCGTGGCATAAGGTTGGAGGCAGGGGAGGGAGTGGAGACTCCTTGGGCTAATAATGAAGTATCAAACCACAAAATGATTTCATACGGTCGGTTGTTCCATTCCAGGGCAGCAAACATCTTACATTAATTTTCAGTTGCAGGAAATATAGTTCTCATACAAAGAAATACATTCCTAACAAGGTACAGGAATTAATTTTCAAAATTCCCTTAATACGAAAGAAGGAAAAGAGTTTCAATTTGTTTCAGATTTTTAGAGTGACTTTCACAGATGTCTGCAAATAATTCAACTTCTGGACTTTTTAAAAGCATTAGCGTTCTTAAAAGAGGAAAACACCAGTGTTTATAATGACCAAAGTTTTACTTACGCTTGTATGTTTATGCTTATTTATTTAATGTCTGTCTCATCAATTAGATCGTCCGTGCTATATGGACAGGGACTCTGTCTATTTTTGGTCCCACCATCTCATGTGCCTGGCACATGGCAGGTGTTCAATAAATCATTGGTGATAGAGTGAATGAATGAAAGCCCAAGGCTATAGACAATTCTTCAAATGTTTGCAATAATATCCTGTCACCAAATGATTAACAAGGAAGAGATGGAAGGGGATTTTTAAAATTCTATAAATTTCACTGTTGATAGAATTCCTTATCGAAGTAGACATGTTTTCACGTACAGTGACAATGATGATTATTGGTAACAATATTATTATTAGTGGTGGTAGTAGCAGAAAAAGCAGTGAGGCGGTGGTGGTGGCCTTGAGTGAGTGCTATGTGCCAGGTGTTGGGTTTAGTTCTTTGCATACACTATATTTTATTTTCACAGTTTCTCTGTGGAATAGTTAGTATTACCACCTCCACTTTACAGGTGAGAAAATAGAGGCACAAATACTTTAAGTAACTTCCCCAAAGTCCCAGCTTTCTTATAGCTAGGAAGTGGCAGAGCAGAGCTGGAACTAAACTTCAACCCATCTGCAATCCATTCTGTTTCCTTTCCTGTCCTTCCCTTTTTTCTTTTTTCCTTTCTTCTTTTTTAAGAACAGCACAATGGTGATGGACACCGTAGTGGACACAGTAGTTTGACTCTAAACACCGAGGCACCTTCTTCCCAACCTTCTGCCCCTAAGTGACTGGAAAGCTAAGTACTTAATTTCCCAGCATCCTTTGCATCGTGTCACAAGGCTGGCCACGTGACACAATTTGGGGCAAAGAGTTGGAAATGGAAGTCAGCAGAAAGAAGCTGCAAGTGGGGGCTTGGGAAAGCTCTTGATTTCTTGTAAAAAGGGACAAGTGCAGCCAGCAGCCCCCACATCCATCTGCCTTCATCCCTTACTGAATGTGACGTTTGTTGGAGGTGCGGCAACCATGTGGCAACCCCGAGGCCAAGAGAGCCACAGCAAACTCCAGCTTTCCACTATGTGCAGGTGAGATCATTCCAGAATGATGCCCATCTGATCCTTCTAAAGTTAAGGCAAAGGCCCTAGGAAGCTACTTTGGGTGGCAACCTGAGGAAACCAACTTTCGGCGATGCGGCAAAAGAAGCCTCCCCGTTCGGGCTGAGGTCAAATCTTGTGGCGTGGGGACTTTGAAATCCCTAGACAGATAGAACATACTAGATTGTGAAATTAGCTATAAATATACTTGCCGTTGTCTTTCCCAAATAGTCACAGACCTTGATTGTTGCTCATAGAGAAAGTGTAAGTCAATGTTTTGCAAACTGTGCTCAGATTAACAGAAAATACTCAGAGACATGGAGGAAACTTGATAGTCCCACCAGTGGATGTTCACACACTTGAAAGGACCCAGGATCATTGTCAAAAAGAAAAATCCACTGAGATTTTGTGACCTGACGGAGACATCATAGGGACAGTCATCAGTCACTTATGGTAAAAAGGGTGTATATATTTCTGCCCGAGTAGCCATTCATTTTGCTGTTTTATTCTACCTTTCAAAATGATCCAGAAGAGTTTCTTAAAACCTACCAAAATATTATGCTTAGACTAAGGAGTTTCTTATGTCCCATGTTTGTATCTTTGATGGCCCTGGTACCTGCTGGCCCTCCCATCAGTTTGGAATGGCCTTCTCCATTTGGATAGAAAATTCTTAGTCTTGATGGAGAGGTTGTGTTTATTCATCAGGCCTACGGAATGAATTAACCTGGCAACTTGTTTCTCAAAATCATTCAATTCAGTGTCATTCATTCTTTCAGCATGATGGCACTCACTTCAGGGCTTTTGCTTAAAGTGCTATCTTGCTGGCAGTTAGAAGTGACTGGCTAGTTTCCAAGGAAAAAATAATGACCTAAATTTGTTCATAATTTTTCACAAATTTGAAATACAAAAATAATTGAGGTTTTCATAGAGGTTCCATTATATTTATTTTTAAAGGTTGTTTTGCTAACGTTCACGCAACTTGATGAGTATGTTTTCACCTCATTTGCACATTACTATTTACGTTAGCTGAATTCTCATTTTCCATCATTATTGTAAAATATTTTTTATTATTGTTCCGTTACAGTAGTCCCCCTTTTCCCCCATTACTCTCCCTGCCCTGTCCGCCCCCTCCCTCCCACATTCAGCCCTCCCCTCCGCATTATCCTCGTCCATGGGTCCTTTATACATGTTCCTTGACTTGACCCTTCCCCTTCTCTCCCCCATTATTCCCCTCCCCCTTCCCCTCTGGTTACTGTCAGTTTGTTCTGTATTTCCATGTCTCTGGTTCTATTTTGCTTGTTTGTTTGTTTTATTGATTAAGTTCCACTTATAGGTGAGATCATATGGTATCTGCCTTCCACTGCTTGGCTCATTTCACTTAGCGTAACGCTCTCCAGTTCCATCCATGCTGTCACCAAGGGGAGGAGCTCCTTCTTTCTTTCTGCTTCATAGTGTTCTATTGTGTACCACAGTTTTTTGACCCACTCATTTACTCATTTTCCATCATTATTATGTGACTTTATATCTACAATTCTCATAATTAGACCATTGGCTCAAAAGTGATTTGCTGAGCATAATGTTGGTGTTAAGAATAAGGGTGTAGTTACTATAGTTGAAAACAATGTTATAAACAAAGAATAAGACCGAAGGGTAAGCGTGGATATTGTGCGCTGGGAAGTGGCCGCGTGTGCTGCTGTGCCGTCTTTGACTGTCTCTCCCCCAAGGGCACTCGTGTGTACAGGAAGAATCAAAATGAGTATCTGAGGGCACATTTTGCTTTAAGCAAATTATACCTAAACAATCCCAACTTCTGAAATAATTGAATGACTCTCTGAAAGATATTAACCTCTAATACCCAGGGTATTATCTATTTTGAAATTTCTTAGAGTGAAAACATAAATCCAAAAACATTTTCACTTAATTTTTAAACAAATCCTAGCAGTATAACTTTTAAACATTCGCGTTTCTCCAGAACAAGGATAAAATAATGCTTTCCAAAGCAAAATGGGTGCATTAGTTAAAGCAGTGAAGAGACCAAAACCCTTGAAGAATCATCCCAATTCATAGTTCTTGAAGCAAAACAATTTAGCCACCCTGTGGCCAAGATCATTATTAGGAGTGGCCTCAAGTTAATAAAAAAATATTATGCCCTGGAAGAAAGCAGGATGAGGCTTTGGCAAGGTTCCCTCACCGAATGATACTTTAGGATTTCTTATTCATGGCAGAGAAGTGGCTGTAACTTTATTGTTGGATGACTCTATTGATATGCAGACTGAGAACAGTTCTTAGCTTTCATGCAGGACAGCGTGAGGGAAAAGTGCAAGATGACATCTTGTTCCATTTGCTTGCTTATGTTCCTGCCATGGCAGAAGACATTTTCTATGTGGTTAATGGTTATTTTGGGAATTCATGTGCAGGCTGCAAAGAGCTCATGCCCAGTGCCAGTTCACACACTGCTTGATTCAAAGAGAACTGGCAGGAACAGCTCCAAGAAGCAGCACTGACATTGTGCCCAGGAAGAGGACGGCACTATTACCCACCCTCCCCCGCCCCACCCAGAGTTGTGTGACAAGGTCGCCCTGACACTATGACACCGGCTCTGGGGTTGGGGTTGAAAATCAATGGTGAAAATTCCAAGTCCAAGCGAACCATGTTTAATAAGAGCAATGAGTCCAATGAGCCTTTTCTTGGGTTTCGTTATCAGCTGAGCAGTGAGTACAGCATTCTGCTTTTTGGCACTAGGGTGTGTTGGCTCTGGAGGGAGAATGTGCTCTTAGAATTTTTTCTCAAATGAAGGATGCGAAAAATAAAACCTTTTTCCATGACACTGAAATACCCTTTTTAAAATATCGTTCTAAGTGACTTGTTCAAGTGGACTATCTCAGTGATATATACTCCATATTGGTTCCAAAATACCATGACTTTTAATGTCAAGGATTACATATTAGGATTACTTAAGAAAACCAAACCAGTACGAACACTTCCATTGCTGGGAATTTGATTCATTCCCAGTACTTTATGATTTTCTTCACTTGTTGAAGATAATCATTGGTGATACATTACTGTTCATATTTTAAAACCACATCCAAATGCTCCCACATACCATGAAGAAATACTTTGGATGGCAGAAGGCAACAGATGGCTGCACAGGGAATTCACTGACTAACTATCTCCCAAGTTGAAAAAGTCAATTTCCAGCATTTGGATAAGATGTGCTTTTATTTCCAAATCTTTTTTTTCCTTATTAAATTTATTGGGGTGGCATTAGTTAATACAATTATGTAGGTTTCAAGTGTATAATTGTATGATGCATCATCTCTATATTGCAGTGTGTGTTTACCACTCAAAGTCAAACATCCTTCTGTCACCATGTAGTCGGCCCACTTCACCCCTTACTACCCGCCACTTCCCTCTGGCGCCCACCACGCTGCTGCCAGTGGCTGTGAGTTTTTGTTTGTTTCCCTTATCAGTTAATTATCTGAAACTGCAAAATGCTGACTGCCAGCCCCAGCCACTTCCCTCTACCTCAAAAACAAACATACAAATTTAATATATACATGAACACACACATGTTTCCTTCCTCCTCACCCTTTTTATTAATGAAAGGATGTCATCTTACAATGCCTTTTACTCTGCAACTTGCTTTTTATTACTCAAAAGTATGTCGCGGGTTTCTTTCTAAGTCAACAGATCGATAAGTCAATTTATTCAGAATGTTCTCACTTTGTTTTTGTTGTTATTGTATATGTAGCAGGGTCTGCTCAAGCCTAAGTAACATAATAAGAAGAGACCAACTGTATGTGAAACTTATCTTGGAAGAATAATTGCAAATGAATCCCTCATTATTATGACCAAACCTTATTATTGATTTCGAAATTTTATGTAATAGCCGATCATTTAAAAACTGAGGCATGTATTGTTGTTATTGAGGTATAACTGACATGCAATAAACTGAAAAGATTTAAAGTGTGAAGCTCGATGAGTTTTGATATGTGACTATATCCGTGAAACGATAAGCACAATCAAGATAATGAACATACCTGTCACCCCCAAAAGTTCTCTTATGCACCTGGGCAATCTCTCTCTGCACCCCTACCTGACCCTAGGCTGCAGGTGAGTTCCAGTTTGGCTTCAGGTGTCTCATTCTGGGCCACCAACCACATAAGGTACACTTCTCTCCTGGTGATGGCAGAGGCACCAGGAGCCAAGTCAGGCAGCACAGGCTCACTTAAAACTTGTCCTTGTTTCGTGTCCACTAACATCCCATTGGCCAAAGAGAGTCACATGACGATGCCTAACATCAGACTGGTGTCTCCCCACCCTAGCGGCACGTCCTGCATAATTACATGACCAAGGACAAGGATGTGTTATTCTTTAACTGATAGGAAGTAAAGGATTGGGCAGAATACCTCAGTTACAGTAAGTAGGCAGCTGAACATAGGGAAACGGTGCTCCAAAGCTGGGAATTCACACTTGGTAATTGAAGGCACTGATATGTTTGACCGCGTACAGAAGGGAGGGTGTCGAGTAAGACTGAAGCTGGAACCTTAGGATAGGTTACATTTAGGGAGCAAGCGCAGAAGAAGGAGAAGGAAGAGAACCATCGGAAGGTTGGAGGAGGATCCAAAGTGCAAAAGGAAGCATTGTCAGAAGTCATCTTTCAAACGCGCGAAGGTCCTGCAAACATTTTAATGGTTTTAACCATAGGCATTTTATGACTTATTTCCCCCACTCTCAACCTTCTCTTTCCCATCTTAGCCAGATAAGGGAACTAAACGATCTTGCTAAAGTGTCTGATCTCATTTTTAAAATCACTGGATTCTTATTATAACCAAAACAAGTATTATAAAATGGTACAATGGAGATAATTTTTCTTTTAAGTGTTTAGAGCACACGCACATGAGAGATTATTGACTATTCCACAAGACCTTCTATGAACAAAGATATAGGTCTAAATTTAATCTATGTTTACTATGAAGGGTCTTCAGTATTGTATAAATACATTGTATGGTCAATCTTCTGGAACAGTCCATGCTCACTCCTTTTCTGTGACTCATCGCTTCGTGAGCACTGGGAGGACCCTGACCACAGCTGTACAGAAACTTCCATAATAAAACCATAATAGGCACTGCGCAAATTGCCTTTTTTAGATTTTGGGTTTTGTAGCAATTGGGAATGTTGGACGGATTTCCTTGAGGCTTGGCTTGAGGAACTTCCAGTTGTTTTTTGCCCAGTCCTGAATCTGGAATATGGTTTTAGGTGGAAAATATGCCCTCAACTCAGTGCAAGGTATGGTGGTGATGTTTTTGTTGTTGTTATGTATGTAGTAGAGTCCACGGAAAAATAAATCAAGAGGCCATTATTTGGGGAAGACACTAGTTTTTCTTCTTGGGCGGGTATTAAGAAGAGAAAGTGATAGTTCACTTAAAATTTTCTGACATATCATGTCAGTTATTAATTCATGGCCTAAAATTTCCTCTGTTTAACCTACCATATAGTTTCTGTCTCCTAACTGGATAAAAACTGCTACCCACAGTATTTAAGGGTCTTCACAAACCACCCCCAGATTTTCCCTAACTTCACTTCTCATCCTTCCTCTCCTCAGAGTTGACTCTTCAGCCCCGCCTCCTTTCTCATTTTTGTCCTGAATTATTTTTTCCCTTTTTCTAATTTTTTTTCTCCTTACATCTTTGTCATTAAATCCCATCCATCCTTCACATGTCAAGAAGGAATGATTTCTTCTGGGGAGTCTTCCCTAAACCAGCCAACACTGTGCGAGTACCTTTCCAAGTACTGCCACCACCAACCTTTTTACCTATCACTCTGTATTGTAGTTGTCAATTTACTTGTCACTCTCCCCATGAAATAGGCTTCTCGAAGGTGGAGAGCTTATGTCTTTCCCCATTACAGTTTCATCTCCCAGCCGGGCCCAGGCACGTGTACCCAATGGGTACTATATACATGTTTATTGAATGAATGCATGAATGACAAGGTATATATCTTTAGGGAGATCATAATCTACCAAGAGATTAGTGCACAAAACACTAGATGAATTTAACATTTTTAGTCTGAAGTTTAGAGATTAGACAAAACTTGATGGAGAAGGCACTATTTAAGCTGGTCTTTGAAGAATTTCATGAGTCAGAAATGAGGAACTAAGGGTGGAGGGAGGAGACGGAACAAATATGAGGGTGGGTAAACGTAAGTTTCTAGTTGTTCATACGGAAAATAATATAATACTTAATAAATAAATAATAATACAAGAATGAACTCTATTTTGTGTACTCACAACCATAAACCTACTTTCCACCCCTGCATATATATAGGAGACTTCATTTATGTTCCGAGCATGTAGAACAAAAACTCTCAGCTTTGTGGGGATGTCAGGAGCATCATGGTAACCCAACTGTGGCAAAGAAGTGTGAACAAGACATTTGGGACCAGATCCTGAAAAGCCCCGCAATATACGCAGGTAATGAAAACATGGTCCAGCAGTGTCAGCATCACCTGAGAGCGGGGAAGAGCAGCACTTCTCTGCCTCCAGCTCCGACTTCCTGATTCAAGAGCTCTGGAGGTGGGGCCCAGCAGTTCTGGCACGTGCTGGAGTTTTGAGCACTGTTCTGAGATGTTTGGGCTTTTCCTCTGAACCCAGGCCACTGTGGCTGTATTTGTGTTGACTATAGAACATCTTCCCCAAACCTCCAGAGGGATGCTGTACTTTGAGGTTAATTTGCGCAGATGAATATAATGTGGTACAATCTGCTGGCTTCTGGATCGTATGTCAGACATCTTTAGAGAAGTCTAACCTCAAAAATCAGCCCAGTCCATAATTTCTGCATTAGCACATCACATCCTCTTTCTAGCTCCCAAGTTTATCAATGGACCACTCTTACCATCTTTACAGAAGTTGTTTGTGGGATTCCCCTGCCCGGATGTCACTAAGAGAAGCCAGACTCTCAGGACTGGGTTATGTCTGTCCCTTTGGGGATGGAGTCATGGACCACTGCTCTTCCTTAATCTGTTCCCTTAGTAGTTGGTAATTCCTATTCTGATGCCCACACTGTCACTTAGAGCATCGACGTCATCTGACCGCGGAATGTACACCAGGGTCAGCTTTCCCACCGACCCATTCCCATGGACTCCTAATATCCAGAATTAGCAAGAAGATGGTATATTAGATCTTTTTTCTTTTTTTGAGACACCCACTCTCCTTAAAGATGCTCCTGATTTGATTTTGCTGTGGACATTTGATTTTTTAAATAACTCAAATTCATTCCCCTCTCTCATGCCTTTATCTCTCTCTTCCGTCCTCTCCCATCACGAAAGTCTCTTAACTACTCAAACTAGGTATGGCCTCTCGGTAATAAGAACTTCTAAGACATGATATTTCACATTTGAAATGCCCATTCTTGTAATTATTCAACATGTCTTTCCCTCTTTCCCACTGAACTGTGATTTCCATGAGGTTGGGCACCATTTCCGATTTTTTCACTGCTATATCCCCAGGTTTCATAGTAGAGCCTGGATCATGGTAAGAGCTCAAAAACCATTTTAAAAATTCCATGGCTGAAGGAGTGATACAGTTTTATAATGCAGGTCATAAGCATTTACCTCCTAGTATCCCCAGGGCTTAGAGTCATGTAAACAGTAGGCACTAAATAAATGATGGTTGCTACCTTTGCTCATACTATTTCCCTCTACCTGGACTTCCCTCCGTATGCTTCTGTACCTAATAAAATCTCACTCCTTTGAGACTTCAAGTCATGGTCACCCTGTAAGGTTGGACATTTCACAACTCAGGGTGTGCCGTTGACATTGACTGGGATGTGACTGGTGGCCCCTGGTGGCCCCTGGGCGATATAAAGGCCCCTCTCAACTCCAATGTCTCCTTCACTAGGAAGCTTTTCCGGGTATAGACTGCAGAGTCCAGGACGGCAGTCAGTTTTGTGTCATCCAGCACCTAGAACAGAACCTGACTTGTAGCAAACCATTAATAAACATTTGTCGAACCCACAAATGACCACCTCAGTCATAGCGAGCCATTGTCATGTAAGTTTCACACCTTGTCCTTTCTTCTAGTTTGGAAACTCTTTTATGTGGAATGATGTTCAGGAATTCACTCATGATTATGACCCAGCTCCCAGTAATTCTGAACTTTGTTCTTTTTTATACCAAAAATGTGAGGGTTTCAGAGAGCCTATAATTATAAGATTGAAGGCCTTAAGCCTCGTCTACACACAGGTGGATCAACTCTCCATAGAAACTTCTAGAAACTATACACACCCATGTTTTAATGAGGCCTGGAAGTTTTACCTCAGGGTGTGGTACACGTAGTTTAGGCCACAAACCATGGTTTCTGAGAACTACTGTTCTGAGAGTGAAGGCTCTGGAAACTTGGATGGGGAACATGAATAAGCTCTAATGAAGGACGGCGACAGTCAGAGGTTTCCAGGCCTGCCCCAAACTTTAAGTAGTAGTCTAGCTTTTCTACCACATGTGCGTATTATTTTAGAAAGAAAGATACATAAGTGTTTTGGTAGAGAACTTTCCACAGAGCTCACGAGCTTTGCCCTGGAAGCTCTCACTGATTTCGCGATGCTTGTGTGTTTAGACAGACACTCAGGCTCTGTGTCCTTCCAGACACAGAGGAGAACCCCCCGCTGCAAAAGCCAGAGGGAGGTGTCTTTGAAGATGCTCTCAGACAACCAGAGCAACTGCTGATTTACAGGCAAAGGTGTTAATGGCTCCTATCAATGGCATCTCTGCTCTCAGTAAGTGTTGGCTGAGTCTAATGAAGACCTAATTGGCAACAGAGATCAGAACAGATGTCTCACCTAATAAAAAGCCTTTGTGTCTGTGGGCTGATCCCTTTTGCGCTTGGCTGGGCTTTGGTACTATGCAGTACTATGTGTGATCCCATTTGGCAGTTGTCTTTCATCAGACACGCTCATCGATTGTTGCTAGCTGTGTCCCGAGTCTACTGGATAAACCTGGGTTAACTGAGCATGCTCAGATCGGCTTTCCCTGAACGCTGACCTAGGCCTTGTCTCCTGTCGCCGCATTTAATCCACATACAGGTTAGACTCTTTTCCCATCCATTTACCCTCTGAATCTTTGGTGGGTTGACAATGGGTACTCCATTCCTCAGATGGAGGGGAGTGGGGAGGCGTTCGTGGTTCTTATCTGTGTCTGGAACAGAGAGGGGCTGTGTGTGGTGCGAAGCAAACTGGCCTGAGGCTCCACCGGGTGGTAGAACTGAGCCCAAGGACTTCCTGCGTAGAGAGGGAAAAGAAGAAAGTGCTTGGAGTGCAGTTATCCCCTCTCTCTCTTCCTGATGGCGCACCAGCCAAGTAAGGTCAAAGTGATGGCTATCGGCTTGCAAAGGCAAAGGCATTTTACCTTTTAAATTTCTGGCTGAATTAAGCATATCGGCAAACAGGATATACTGTTGTTAAGCGAAAAGCCTCTTTGTGGGGGACTCAACAGCAGGTTAACAGAATTAAGGAGCATTATCTTAAGGTGAAATGCGCAGGAGGCAGCAGTCAAAACACAGGTAGAACATTGCCTGGAGAACTAACACTCTGAAAGGGTCGTAATCTGTCATCCTACTTCCAAAATTCATAAGTAGTCATTGAAAAAAGGAAAGATAAATTACATGCTTAAGCGAAGTTGGGCCTCAGTAGGTTAGTCAAATGTAACCAGGTTGATTTTTCACAGGTCTTATCTGAACGTTCGATGTAGGATATAATTAATTTATTATTATTTGGACTCAAATTTTCTTACAAAACAGTTGTATTAGGTATAATACAGGCCAGTCTTTATATAGAAACTGACATGCATATCTTTAAAAAAATTTTTGTTATTTGATGTTTCACAAATTTTTGATATAAGAAGAACTGAGTTTTTCAGGCTCTCCCTTGTATCACCAGTTATAAACATGGCTGTCTGAATCAAGCCTTTGTTTCCTGAACAACGAACGGACGACTAGATGGATGGGCTGGGGTGGGATGGGACGAAATGGGAAAGAACGTCAGCAAGACTGTTCTCAAGAGTGTCGTTGCTTCTCCTGCAGCTCTATTTTTATTATTGTGCGATTCTGGGCCATTTCCTGTTATTATTACACTTACTGTTGTCAGAGGAAGCCAATTTATTTTAATAGTGGTCTGAGCAAAACATAATTAGGAAAAGAATCTGCTACCAAAAAGGAAACACGCATGGGCTGCTTTGCATTGCAAAGCCCAGTACTCAGATAAAGATGCTCACGGAGTGCGCCTTCCACACCAGGTTCACAGCATCCTAGCAGGCCACTGAAGAGCCCAGGCACTCCGAGAAAAAACAGGCTGAGGACCAGATGGTTGCCCCGGCTTCTCAGTATTCCTGTTTTTTGTGTTGGAAGAGGAAAGAGAAGGGGTGACAGAGAAGGGGAGAGAAAAGAAGAGGGTCAGGAAGGGAACAGCTTGGAGCACTAAAAATATCATAGACCCCAGGCTGAAGGACAAACCGCAGGCCATCTCTCCTTAGATCTTGCAGCTCGTCCAGAGCTACTGCTGACATTTTTCTCCTGTGAGCTGAGAACTTCTGAGAATGTGACAGTCCATCCTATCCATTCATGTGCTAAGGTTTCTTTTCACCTTGCTCTCTCTCCTTCACTTCCTCTCTTATGAACAAAAGTATTTTCTCTTCATCGTGTGTGGTGCACACTAATCTGGGAAGGATTGCTATTTCCTGGCCACAGACAGGAGGTACGGAGTCCAACCCTACGCCAGGCTCTGTTAAGTCTTTTCCCATTATTTATTTTATTTCATACTAAAATTATAGTCTGAGGTAGGTATTGTTATCACCCCCATACTACGGATAAGGACATCAAGGTCCGAAGAGGCTAAAGCCACTTGCTTAAGGCTACAGGCTAGATAGTGCTGGAGGCAGGATTTAAACAAAGGGGGGGTCTGCTGGCTTTAAAAGCCAGCACTTGTAACCACGGTCCTAATATTCATTAACTTCTTCAAGCCTCCAAGTTCTCATTCGTGAACTAGAGATTATTCCCAATTTTTCCTTTGTCCCCCTTATAGTTTATTCTCCACACAATGGACAGAAAGATTGTACGGATTACGACTAGGCTGTGCTGCCAGGAACACAGACGCAAAATAAGTGTCTGGAGGACACCTGTATGGGCAGTTATGGATCTCCTCCATAAAGTCCTTGGGGACTTGAGCTTCTTCCAACTCACCAATATCCCATCAAAGAGGTGACCTTTGTCTTCATGGTCCAAAGTAGCAGCTAGAGCTCCAGCCATCACATCTGCATTCCAGGCAGTAGATGAGGGACAGAGTAAAGAAGAAAAGGGTGAAAAGGTAAGCATGATTTTTTGAATCACTGCGTCACACTCTGCTTCTCACCAACTGGCTATGCTCAGTCACATGGCTATACCCACCTGCATGTGATGCTGGGAAATACAGTCTTTATTCTGGGACATCGTGTGTCCAGCTAAAAAGTTGGGTTTTGCATTATGAGGCAAGGAAGAAGGAATGGACGGTATGGGATGGCGCACAATTTCTGCCAGATAACCCTTTCAAAATGTAAGTCAGCTCCTATTACTCTGCTTAAAATTGCGAAAAGACTTCCCACCCACTCAGGCTGGGCACTCAGGGCTTTGCAGCACCCAACAGGACCTTACATGTCTTGTCTGTCTTATCTCTCTGACCTCATTTCCCACCTCTCTCTGCCTTGCTCACTGCTTCAGCCATACTGGCCTCCTTGCTGGTTTTCTAACAAGCCCAGCACATTCCTGCATAACTGTTCCCTCTGAGTCCTTGGAGGCCTCCTCCCCCAGGCGTCTGCTCGCCTCTGCCTCAGTTCCTCAGGTCTCCGCTCAGATATCATACCACCAGAGAGCACCCAAGAGACAACAGTTCACGCCTCCCCATGACTCTCTAGGCCCCTTACCTTGCTTTATTTTTATTTCCTGCCTTTGCCCCCAACCCTGCCGTATCCCAGCAAGGTTGCTATACTTGTCCACATTTGCTTATTGCCTTCCTTTTTCTCCTGTTAGAATAGGGACTTCGTGTGTCTTATTTGACGCTTCCTATTTGCAGGACAGAGTGCCGTGCCAGGCATACTGTAGGCATCCAATAAACAGGGGCTGAATAGGTGACTGATTGATTGACTAAATCCCACTTTATCCACCTTCTAAAATGTAGTAAAGGTACCCAACCTAAAAGGGCTTTGAAAATAGAAAGAGTCAAATATGTATTAGCTTTCTGCTGTTCTTTGATGTCTGCGCATTTGTGAAAGCGCTCCGCTGACTGTGAAGGAGGGCGGGCACAAGTGCCGTTGGCCATTATTACAGGGAAGTAAGGCGCAGTGGGATAGAATTTCCAGTCATTTCTTCCCAAAGCACCAGAACTATTTATTCTAAATCCATTTCTTCCCCGCCTTTAGTTTTGAATGAACACGGCTTTGTTGCACATAGTTCCCTAATATATCACTTTGATGGTTTATTTCACCTTAAGTAGCATGGAATTGAAGTCTGAGACTGTATCAGGCAGATTTCAGGTCTCCTTTTCTTCCTTTGTACCACTGCAGTGGGGGGGGAGTTGTCAAGCTGTGCTTGGCTGAGTTAAATGAGGAGACCAGATGGTCAGAAAGAAAGGAATTTGGGTCCAGGTTTAGGAGGAAAAAAGCTTAGAGCAAAACTCCTGCATGGTGTTTGACCAAGAGATGAGAACACTCAGCACTGGGGGCGATTACTGAATGATGGGATTCCCCAGCAAATGTCTGCAAGATAGGAGTTCCTTTTCATGTTAATCTTCTAGAACTTTCTGCCAAGACTTCAGAATCATCTCACAGTGCTGGGGCGTTTTGGTTATACGTTGCTTTTAGTTTCCAGAGACAGAGTAATCGATTTATGTTAAACATACACAAAAGGAAGAAAAAAAGCAAAACAGGAGGCAAAGAAGTCACTTCGAACTTTTACTTTTAGAAGACGATTTCAGGAAGAAAAGCAAACAAAATCCAAAATTGGGAAAGAAAGGATGACAGTAACCACTAAAGTGATATGAAAGACAATTTTAAAGATTTCTAGTCCTTCAAACAGAAAAGGCAGGCGGGGCAGAAGCCCAGAAGCCACTCCTAGTTGAATCGAGAAGGGGCATCGTGGGCTTTCTGGCACTAAAATGGGGTCAGGGGGCAGGAGAGAGAAAGTCAGGCGATAGAAGGTGGCAGGGATCCAGGCAGGAAACAGGCTGGGTGTGAACAAGTGTCTTTGTGGTAGGGACAGATGGAAAGAGAGACATTAGAGAAACACCGCTGGGAAAGGAAGAGCCCGACTCCTTACTGTCCTCTGATAAAGTATTTCATTGCTGCGGGCGTTCAGCGGGCCCTATTTTTCATGTGCTTGTTGCTGTGCTCACAATAAAACATCAGGGCCTCTGCTCTGTGGCCTCATAGCTTAAATGTCCCCTACAAGGCATAAACACAGCACAGTGTCCTGGGAGAACCGAGTGCCAGCATCGGCAGGGCTGGCCGAGCTTCTCTGCTTTTCATTCTGATTGTTGCAGGCATGCCACGGCAGACTAATAACCATGTGGCATGTCCATGGCTATTATAAGCCACTTTCCTATTGACTCTCTCATTTAAGCATGACAGCAGGCCTGTGGCAAGAAATATGGCATGAATCATGGCCACCTTTGCAAAGATGAGAGGATGGAGGCTCGGTGAGGTTCAATGGTGTGCAAACTATTGAGGCTGGAACCTGCTTCGCTGTCTCCCAACATGTTGCCTTTTCACCACGTTATTTATGGGAGTTGTTACCTCCGATTGAGCATGTGCTCTGCATGTCGCTGTGGGAAGACGCAGGAGAACAAACCAGATGTGACCTTCTGCTCAGGACTCTTCTGATCTAAAACAGGAGACAGGACAAAGGCAGATAAACGAATCTATGTGCAAGTGCCTCCTTAGCGTGCGCTTAACTAGATGTTCAGACACATTCATACATCCGCAGGGTATTGTTGGAAGCTTCTGGAAGGAAGTCTCTGGGGATTTTGAAGAGACTCAGAAAACTGCCTCATTGGCTTGACTGTGAGGCTGTTCCAGATATTAGGAGCTATGTAAATAAGAGCCCGGATTGGGGCCAAAAAATGCATTTGACTGGAGGGAAGGGATTTGGGTTTGAGAATTGAGCCCTTGTTGGGCAGCAAAGAAATTCGACTGTCTTAGAAAACTCATCTGGGGTCATTTCTATGGCTAGATAATGAAACTTTTCAGGCTCCTTGTCACTGGTGTCTAGATATAGAGACATGTCTGGAGAATTCTGACCCGATTGTCATTTGGCTTCCATTGCATAACTTTCTTTGTGTGGCATGTGTCAGGCATTGAATGGCCGGGGCTCTTGTCAATACAAATATCACCTGGGTCTGGATAAACCCCCAAACCCAGGGATACTGAGTAGGGAAGGGGGAGGTGGAAGCATAACGCTGAGAGGAGGGGTATGTCTTTGTGCCACCCTAGATCTCATCACAGACATGTTCAAATTACCTGTACAGGGTGGCAGTGGCAGATACCATGAGGCCCATTTTCTCATAATGCACTGGCCTCACTATCTAATAAGAACACCCAGATTTCTCTTTGAAACCATTCCTCTCCCAATGTGTAGTCTCAAGGGTCTGACAGCCACTTGCCTCTGGCCAAGGCAGCCTGATGACCCCTTATCCCTGCATCTGAGTCTTGAGCAGAGCTTTTCCAATCAATAAATGATTGATACGGTCATGGGATGCCTGGAAACCTCGAAAGTCTTTTGCTGAAAAAGTTGGCTCTTTATTTCTATCATGTGGGATCTAGGCTCTTTGACAGTGATCAGTAGAATAGGCCACAATGAGGTCGTAACACTTTACTAGAGAATTAAAAGTTGTCCAGAAATGAAGGAGAATTTCATAGCTCTAGAATTACATGATAATCGACTTCCAACTAGACCAGGGTAGAATCTGAGCACTGTCTTCAATGCACTGGTGCCAGCTCCAGTCCAATCTATCAGACAGTGAGCAGCTCTCTTAAGAACTTGCCCCTTCGTGTTTCCTGCCCAAGCCTCACACTCCACTTCCCCAGCTATAGCTGAAGGTCTCAGAACTGCTTCCTATTCTTCCTCCGGGTTCTTCTTTTGCTTTGGACAATTTGCTTTTGTCTCCTGCAATCAAAGAACCCCAAGAGGTGATTTCACCCCAAGTGAGATTGTAAGCATACTTTCAGGCACTGGGGATGTGTTTGCTTCTCTTCGTGCTCCAGCCCACCTGCCTCAGAAGCCCCTATAGGGGTTGAGAGCCCTTCCATAGCCCAGGGTTCTCAAAAGTGGAGTACGTAACACCAGGGGATTGAAGCAATTAAGTTGGATACAGGATAATGCCGGCTTCTATTTCAGAAAAATTACTCACAATTCATTGCCCCTTGACCTCCAGGTCTGTCTGCGAGTATGACACTAATTACAAGGCTGATTTAAGTCTCAGAGGTAAATTTATATGCCATGTGCCCAAGCCTATTTCCAGTACTACAAAGAACTTCTATTTCTATTTCCTTATATTAAAAGCCAGAGCAGTACAGTGTACTCCCAACGTCACTATTACAACATTTACATCCTGAACACTTAAAATAAATGATTGATACGGTCATGGAATGCCTGGAAACCTCGAAAGTCTTTTGCTGAAAAAGTTGGCTCTTTATTTCTATCATGTGGGATCTAGGTCCTTTGACAGCGATCAGTAGAATAGGCCACAATGAGGTCGTAACACTTTACTAGAGAATTAAAAGTTGTCCAGAAATGAAGGAGAATTTCATAGCTCTAGAATTACATGATAATCGATTGCAAACTAGACCAGGCCAGAATCTGAGCACTGTTTTCAAGGGCTGGAGGGGCTGCAGTGAGAAAGGAGAAAGAAAGTCCTCAGGTTCAGGGAGCCTGGAGTCCACCTACCTCTCACATGTTTCATTTGAATACAGTCCCAGGACGTCTGGCTTCAGAGTCCGCAGTTTAACGTGAAACTGTGGTCTCTGTCTAGCATACACTGGGCATGATTAGCATGTTTTAATATTTTTAAAAAATGCCAGTGAGAAGGTGGGAGGTAAACAGTCATGAAAAACTTTAGTGAAAATAAGAATTGATATTTTTGAATGGAGTGCTTGAGGGACTCAGTCTATTTCTAGCTACCCTTTTAGTCCCATTGAATGTCACTTTGTTCTGCATTCCCATAGCTAAACACTTTCCCGGAACCTCAGAACCTCAGTACTTCTCCTTGTATTGGGAGATGACTGGTATTATGGAAATATCATCTGTAATTCTTTCCAGGTTGTAGGTCTATCAGCCAGGGCTTGATCAGGGCTGTGGAATAACAGTGAATTTATGGAAATAAGGGGTTGATTATGGGAATTAGACCTTTCGTAAGTGTGAGAGAAGCTGGGAAACTAAAGGCATGAAAGAGGAGTCAGACTTTCAAAGAAAGAGCCACTGACCAGTCTGTCCGAAGCACAGGGGCAGGTGAAGGAGCTGGCGCTCGCAGGGAGCTATGAGAAGCCAAGGACATCCGGGTCTTGCCGTGGACAGCAAAGGGGAAACTCCTGTGGGGCTCTCTGGAAGTTGACGCCTTGGTACCGCTGAATCTCTGAGCCCATCGCTGAGCGTTTCAGCAGGCTAGCAATCAAGAATACGAACCTGATGCAGAGCAAAGAAAGTGAGGGTCTCTTCATTTCTCCAGACCCTATCTGCATATGGATTGCCTCGCTGCCAAGAGTGATGGCCACTGATTAACTTCGACCTTCCAAATGTGGGACAAGTTCTCCTTCGGCCAACTCTAACCTGGAACCATGCAGATTCAGGAGAGGAAAGGAAGGGAACTTTGAGAAAGTTCCTAGCTTAACCCAGTTGACAATGGAGTGATTCAGAACAGTGGAACCCGTGTTGAATTCGTGTGTCTCTCTCTTTTTTGTTGTTCTGTATTTAACTTCCAAATAAAGACAAGCGCAAAATCATGCAGTATTCTAACATGATGCAAAAATCCTTCGCATGAATGAAAGTAAACTAACCTTGCCCAAGAGAGGGTATACTTTATTCAGTTTTGGGCTAGGTTCAAGATGCTACTAGCTAAACCATACTCCTGCTTTCACATCCTGTAACTTAAATGTCAAGAGATAAGGCTTCCATCTTTTTTCACATCTCTCATTGCATAGTAAAAGAATAGGGTGAGAGGAAAAACAAAGAAAAATAATATATAAAAAGGAGACATATATGTGTGTGTTATCTATGAAAACACATACACATATAAATGTAGATACGAATATATCAAAGAATAGATGCTTATAACTGGCATAGTCATCACCTCCACAACTCATTATATCATCGTAGCTGATAATTATAATTTCTCCCTTCCGTGTCTTTTCTATATTTTCTTTGCCCACAGGAAGCCCCATAGCTGGTCACAGTTCCCTGTTCAGAGAAGTGATCCAAATTCTAATTGTACTGATAGTCTTTTCTTCACTGACTTGCAGTTTCCTGTTAATTTTTATCCCAGGGCAAGGTATTACTAAAAGATGTCCTCAAGATTGCCTACATTCCAGACATGCTCTTCCCTGCCCTTAGTGTGTAGTAGAGACTCGGTTTCTCCTTGAAAGCCAGGGTCAGTCACCCCGTCCAGTGCAGTAAGCCCCCTCCTTTGCTTGTTGGCTCTCTAGCACGAGGCCCTAAGTGGCCAGGTAGGAGTCTTGGTTTATAGTTGATAGAGTTATTATTGGTCTCCAGGGAATAATCCCCACCAGGGCACCTCCAACCTGCTCGTGTTTTGACAAAGCTACAGGTGTCTTCGTGGACCCTCCTTTTGAGCGGCTTCTCAATTTTCTCTTAGACATGCTTGGAATTCAAGGTGTATTAGGCCTTACACACACACACACACACACACAAATATTCCATTTAGAAACCAAAGAAAGAAAAAGAAGAAAAGGGAGAGGAGGAGGAGGAGCTGGAAGGGAAAGAAAGGGAAGAGGGAAAGAAAGACGTTATCTCTCTCAGGAAGGGAGGTTTATCCAGAAAGGGTGATTTCACAGTTGCTTCTTGTCATTAACCTGAGGGGCATCACCACATGTGTTGCTTGTGGATCTAAAGCTCTACTTTCTGGTTTGACATATGAGAATATTAATATGAGAAATCTGTGTTTAAGAGCAGTGAGATCATGTGATTCTCTGGACCTGGAACTGTATTAATTCAGAAATGTGAAATAATTCTTGGAACCAAAACAGAAAAACTACCTTCCAATCTCGTGCAGAGCTTTTTGAAATTTTAATCATTTTTATGAGGCTAAAAATAACAAAAATTGTAGTTTCACAAAATATGGAACACTTAGGCCAAGACAGAAATTGGTAGGGTGGGGAAAAGACTTGCATTGGCTGCGTTTTAACCTATACATCAAGAGAAATCAACAGAGAATGTAATCCAAACATGTGCTTCACATAGTTTCCACTGTCCTTGTGTTACCAAGGTTAGAATTATGGTTGGGTTCACTAGTGAAAAAGTGAAAAATTGATGACATCTGCTCTCCGAGGCCTTTTTGTCTTTCCCGATAGCTACTGCAGAGGCCGTGGCATTCTGTGATGAAAGCTTCAGACATATGATGGGAAATGTCATGTGGGGGTTGAACAATTTAAAACCAGAACTCTGTCCACATTCCCAGGACTCTTGTAAAGCATCTTCTCTTGCTACCGACCAGATCAGACACCCTGAGGGTTCTGTGGTGCATATCTCGAAGGGCGGAACATCCCTAAGATCACGGTGAAGCCTGAGAGTCACGCCAAACCAACCAAATCAGGGTAGCTTTGCTTCTCATCACCACTGTCATCTTGTTCGTTCATTCATTCATTCATTCATTCACTCATTCAACAACAGCACGCATTTAACACTATAGCAGACTGTTGGGTGCCTACTCCTGTCCTTTGTGCCTTACTGCTTCGGTGTGCTCCAGCCAGCGTCCTCCACCAGCACCTGTATCTCTTTACCTGAGGGATTTCTGCAAGGCTACTCTACCTGCTCCCACTGATGAAGAGACAAGAAATTACTGCTCCCTGGCGGCAGTTCCCCACCCACGGCTAATGAGAGTTTAATTACACACACCTTGGCTCCTCTGCCACTGGAGTGGGATGACGCTAAGGGACAGCTTCTACCCCAGGTCCCCTTGTTCCCTCAATTGAGCTCCACTGGCCCACTGTTTTAGCTGGTCTGATAACACACCAGTTTACAGGTGGCCTTCCCTTCCTGCACATGTCCCCACCCCCACCAGTGTTTCCTCATCTCCCTTCAGAATGAACCACCTCCACTAGAATCTCTGTGTCAGAGTCCACTTCTGCGGACCCCACACACCGACCATGTGCCAGGCACTGTGGCAACAATCCACTGATGGAAGAACCACCAAATTGTAAGATTTTAGACACCACTGACAGGCCGGTGGGAAGATGCTTGATGGAGGTTTGAGAGCCTATTCTAACAACTTATATAATTAGTGTGAGGCTTAAGCTCGTAAACCACTTAAAATAGTGCCTGGCATATGGTAGCAGCGAAGTAATTATTAATTATTATATTTGTTATTCTGCTGAGCTAAGGCATTGGGGGTTTACCAGTTCCTTGTTAAAATATGGATTCCCATGCAAAGGCAGTACCTTAAGCTGTTAGTGGTCATGGACACTTTAGAAGGAAGAGATTGGCCAGAGAAGCGTTAGTCACTTTTCTGGACCTGAGGGAAAGGGACAAAGACAAAGTAAGCTTTAAAGGCCTTCGGGGGAGGAGAGAGGGCCCACTGACCGGGCAGCAGAAGTGAGGAGGCGGGGCACAGACCAGTGGGGACTTCTGCCAGGCAAGGACCAGCCTGGGGCTCCGGACTGCCTGGGTGGCGAGGTCCATCCCAGGGTGGGCGAGTCCAGGCCTCTCAGAGTCCAAAACCTCAACAGAAAAATGGCAGTGCCAAGAACTGAACCCAGGTCCTGCTCTTTCATTGAGACATTTATCATTTTGATACAGTCGTCCAACACATAATTATTTAAATGTGCATTTCACAGGTCACCCGACTCCCCTTGGGAGGAGGCATGTCTGTAAACCACCAGCGTACAGTGAAATCTCCCCAGTGCTTTGGTAGAATGTGGGTGTGGATCAGAAGCAGGGAATAATAGATCCTTCCTCCCTGGTCAGGGGGCTGACCCTGAGCCCACACTCCCTCCATTTCACCCTGTTGCCTCTCGAGTGCCGGGGTGTGGGCATTGCATTTCTCTCAGTCAGATTCTTCACCCCAACCTCGCAGGCCGCTCTGAGTCTTCTAGAAGAGCAGGTAGGTGGGAGGGCTCTGCAAATGCCTACTTCCTGCCCTCTTCCCTCCTGCCTGAAAGGAGCAGGGTGCAAATAGGAAAAACCACTTCTCAACCTAGGGACCGACTGGCTTGTTGACAGACAGCTCTGAGACCAGAACAAGCCACACTGGCCCGAGGGAGCCCTGACACAGGCAGTGTGGGGATATTTGCAGGGGGGCATGGAGACCAAGGTGTGAGCTCTTGAGTCGGACACTGGGGACCAAATCTGGGCTTCATTCCTCATTGATTATGTGATCTCGGGCAAGTTTCCAGACTCTGTGAGCTTCTGTTACTTCACCTATGCAACACGGGTGATAATACTAACCGTTCTCACCTCCTAGTGTTGTTACAAAATTAAATGAGATGACTTAAGTGCCTGACACATCGTAAGCACTCGGTAGATGTAATTATTATTTAGAAGGGACTCTTGGCACTGGGAGTATTACCTGCCAAGGTTCCTGACTTCTTTGTCTCAATGACTGTGATTCAGCAATCTCTAAGAGGAATGGCTTAGGGCCTGAGTGGTCAGTGTTTTAGAATTAGGGAGCTTTGTGTTTTGACGCGCTGTCTTCAGACATTGGTGATGCCCAGCCTGTAGGCCCCAGACATTCTCCTTCATGAACCGAAGGCTGTTTACCCTGTAACTCTCCGCCTGAGAGGCTGTGGCTTGTTTTGTATTCCTGGCAGGCTGAACATGCCCCCAGCCCAAGAGAGAGGAGACTTGATGATCAACAAGAACCCGAACCCCCTGGCCCCCTTGTTGGGGTGCGATTCTGGGAGCATTTCTACAGTGAACCCAGAGGTCTGAGCTACAGTTTCTCACAGTGTTAACAAGCTGAACAACACCCCTTTTATTAGCTTCTTTCCCTGCTCGATCTCACTGTACAGCCCCATTTCCTGCCAAGATACTCTAGGATCACTTCCTAAGTAAATTATTTGCACTGAAATCCTTTATTCTGAATCTATTTCTGGGGGAACCCAAACTGAGACACTCATTGACAGGCACACTTAAATAAGTTCAACACAGGCCAAATGAAGTGCAAGGTCATACCTGTGTGCAATCATGACCGTCTAGACAGCCAGCTCAGGTCCAAGCACATTTTTGCTCGCCTGGGTTATTTGGGTTGGCTTGCCCAGGCAGTTTTGGACCCCCTCCAGAACTTTTCCAGCCCCCGCTTTCCTTTAGTCTTGCAGCCTTAACCTCAGGCGTTGGCAGGCCTCAGATGGGAACGGCCTACAGCTCTGCGAAGGGCACGTGTGGGCCGCCCCTGTAAGCAAGCACGGGACAGAAACACAGCTTTTCTCTTGTTCTCAGGCTGGAACACCAAGGTCCTTCTTCTGAGCCCAGAGATGAGGCTCCAATTGTTATTTCTCTGGAATCAATGTTGTTGTCAAAGGGGAAATATTGACCAAATGTGGTAGGTATGCATACAAATGGGGACAAATTGTCACCACGTGGAAGCACTCATTGCAGGTCTACCCTTGGTCTGTAATTCCGACCTGGGCTCCTGAATTACTCTCATGACTGTTGAGCAGAGCAGATGTGACTTAGGTACTTGTAAGGGTACCCGGGCCCCCATAAGAAAACTGCCAGCTCAGCAGGCGGAGGCCACCACATCAACCCCAGGTTCAGAGGTGGGGACCAATCTCAAGTTCAATAACAGGAGCCCTCTCTCTCTTCTCTAGATACCCTTGAGAAGAGGGATGGGAGAGGAGCCGAGAACTCAACATTGCACATCCGGAAATGAGGGGGCATGGATTTCAAAAGAAGACAGATTGCCAATGAGATGGTAAATAAAGTTGAGCATTTGGGCCAATGGTTGAGTTGAGACAGCACATTATCCACACGATTGTATTTAGTCCTTCTCTGCTCCCTCCCATTCCCTCTTTCTCTCCTCCCCCCCACCCCAGTCTCTCTCTCTCTCTCTCTCAAACAGACACACACACACACACACACACACACACACACACACACACACACTCACTCATTTTCCCTAATTTAGTGAGGGTGAGAAGAGAATAGCTTTGTGCCCAAGATCATCTGGTTAGGAAGTAAGGACGGTGAGATTTGACCCAGGTTTTTCTGACCTCAAATTTGTGTTCTGTCCATTGTACTCAGAGAGCCTGACTCATGAGCACAACCGTGAATCGTGATCCTCTGGCCTTTCTCATTAATGTGACTGCGGTGAATATTCGTGTCATGCCCACTGTATGCTGAAATACAATCATAGAGATGCAAAGGCAAATGAAGCGTGTGCCCTCCCTCCTTAAAATCACTTTGATTTTTTTTCTTTTTGTCCCTTTAAATACCACATTCACTTATTCAGCAAGCTCGTTTTTTTTTAAATTTAATTTTTATGGTATTTTTTTCCACTGCCATTTAGTCCCCTTATACCTACCTCCCCCCAGCAATCACCACACTGTTGTCCATGTCCATGAATCCTTTTTCCTTTTTGCTCAACCCCTCCACCCCTTAACTGCACCCCCTACTGCTGTCATCCCGCTCTCCATCTATGAGTCTGTCCCCATTTGTTAAAAAAAGGTACTACTTTTTTATTTTTAGGGAGAGGGGAAGGGAGGAAGAAAGAGAGGGAGAGAAACATCAATTTGTAGTTGCCTCTCATGCACCCCCGCTGGGGACTTGGTCTACAACCCAGGCATGTGCCCTGACTGGGAATCCAATGGCGACCCTTTGCTTCGCAGTCTGGCCCTCAGCCCACGGAACCACTCCAGCCAGGGCTGTCCCCATTTTTCTTATTAGTTCGGTTTGTAATTAGGTTCCACATATGAGTGAAATCATACGGTATTTGTCTTTCTCTGACTGGCTTATCTCACTTAATATAATGTTCTCCAGATCCTTCCATGCTGTCGCAAAGGGTAAAATTTTCTTCTCTTTTTCTGTCCAAGCAGTATTCCATTGGGTAAATGTCCCATAGTTGTTTTTTGCACTCATATATTGATGGGCACTTGGGCTGTTTCCATATCTTGGCAATGGTAAATAATGCTGCCATGAACATAGGGGTGCTTATGTTCTTTCGAATTAGCATTTTGGGTTCCTTCAGATATACTCCCAGAAGTGGGATTGCTGGTTCAACAGGCAGACCCATTTTTAATTTTTTGCAGTATCTCCATACAGCTTTTCACGGTGGCTGCACCAACCTGCATTCCCACCAACAGTGCAAAAGTGTTCCCCTTTCTCCACATCCTTTCCAGCACCTGTTGTTTGTTGATTTATTGATGATAGCCTTTCTGACAGGTGTGAAAAGATATCTCATTGTGGTTTTAATTTGCATTCCTTTTCTTCCATTTCAATTGCTTTAATGGTTATCCCAGAAATTTTAACAGATATATTTTATTTATCAATGTCTTAAGAAAATTAATATCTGAGTAGTTGACGTTGAGCACATTTTCATATGTCTTTTGGCCATCTGTATGTCCTCTTTGGAGAAATGTCTGTTCAGGTCCTTTGCTTATTTTTTAATTGGGTTGTTTGGGGTTTTTTTGGCATTGAGTTTTGTAAGTTCTTTATAAATTTTGGCTATTAAGCCCTTATCAGATGTATCAGTGAATACGTTCTCCCATTCTGTGGGTTGTCTTTTTATTTCGTTGATGATTTCCTTTGTCATGCAAAACTTTTTAGTTTGATGTAGTCCCATTTGTTTGTTATTTCCTTTGTTTTCCTTGCCTGGGGAGATATATCTGATACAATATTGCTATGAGCAATGCCCGAGATTTTGCTGGCTATGTTTTCTTCTACAATTTTTATGGTTTCAGGTCTAAATTGAAGTCTTTGGTCCATTGTGAATTTATTCTTGTGTGTGGTATAAGAAAGTGGTCTAGTTTCATTTTACTGCATGTATCTGCCCAATTTTCCCAACACCATTTATTGAATAAACTATCATTAAAATGTCCATACTACCCAAAACGATCTATAGATTCAATTCAATTCCTGTCAAGATTCCAATGACATATTTTGCCGAACTACAAATATTTCAAAAATTTACATGGAACCACAAAAGGCCCGGCATAGCAACAGTGATCCTGAGAAAGAAGATCGAAGTTGCAGGAATCACACTGCCTAATATCAAACTATACTATAAGGTCATAGTAATCAAAACAGCATGGTACTGGCATAAAAATAGGTACATGGATCAATGGAATATAATAGACAGCCCAGAAATAAACCCATACCTTTAGAGCCAATTAATATTCGATAGAGGAAGCAACCATATTCAACAGGCTTCTTTCACAAAGTCTCCGAGACTTTGCCCTCCCTCTTGACTTCCTCAGTAACTAGGGAGACCCGTCGCCATCGTGCCCCTCCTGGTGGTACCATCACTTCAGTCTCTGGGCTGCCCTCTCTGTCTTCGGGTTATTGGGGTGAATTTTTGAAGCATGACCTTCACAATGTGACCCAATAGAAGCTGACATCCATTCCTTCCACTGTTGTTGGGACCTGTATGGAGAGAGGCCAGGAGTGGGAAATGGGAGACCCGGCATCTGGCCCTGGCCTGGCCATTGGCTGCTGGGTGGCTTTGAGTTGTTATTGCTCTCTTTTGAGGGGCCTCGCATCCTGAGCTGTAAAGTAGAAGAATCGAGGCCTGAGGGTTTCTTGGAGGTGCTTCATGAGCCCCCTCGCAGGGTTTATTCACTCATTATTTATTAAGCTCTGGCTGGGCGTCGGGCCTTGTTCTAAATACCAGTGATAAACTGAAAAACAAAGCCAGAAAAAGCTTCTGCTCTGTCTGAGCCCACTTTCTAATAAGGGAGTAAATAAATAATATGTAACAGGTCAGGTAATGATAAGTGCTAAGAAGGAAACTATACAGGTAAGGACACAGAGAGACAGAGGTCCTGTGTTTAAAGGGTGGCCAGGACTTTAAAGGACCCAAAACAGGGGGGTAACACAACAAGGGCCTGAGGGAAGTAAGGGAGAGAGACATAAGGACATTTGGGGTAGAGTCCCCTAGGCAGGAGTTTCAGTGCAAGGTCCCTGATGAGGGAGTGAGTTGGGGTATTTAAGTAACAACCCAGTAACAACCCTAAGGTAACAACCCAGAAGGGCGGGGGTGGAGTGGCAGGAAATGAAGTTAGAGAGTTGGACGGACACATAATCGCGGACGCGTTGCAAACCTACGTGGGACCATCAGAAGTCACTGCAGGGTTTGGAGAAAAGGAAGGAGATGATCCGACTTAGATTTTAAAGTAAGGTGAACAGGCTACAGAATGTTAAAGAGGATGTAGGGAGTCCAGTGAGGAGAATCCAGACCAGAGCTGGTGGCGACCTGGACCAGGGTGAGAACAGGGAGAGAAACAATCAAACCCTGTGGAGTAACACACAGGGTTTGTGGATAGATTAAATGTACGGTGAGAGAAAAAGGAGGCCAAGGCGTATGGCCTGAGACACTGGGGAAATCATTGCCATTTATGGAGATGTGGAATTCTGGGGAGAGGAGCAGGTTTGGGAGGGGAGGTAAGGAGTTTGTTGTTGAACATGTGGAGTTAAATATCTAGTAAGGCATTTGGTTTATGAGTCTCGAGTCAAGAGGAGCAGTCGGCTGGAGATATAAATTAGTGAGTCATCGGCCCAGAGATGGTGTTTAAAGTCGTGAATGAGCTCAAGTAGGGAATGAGTATACACAGAGAACAGAGGCAGAGTCCTGAGCATGTCAGCATTTTTAATAATAGAAGAAAAAGGGAAAACCCAGTAAAGGGAGCTTGAATGAGCAACTAGCAATATAGCAGGAGAACTGAGGAAGTAGCCCTCTAAAATTGAAGGGGAAATTTTTCAAGGAAGAAGAAGCGATGAGCTGTGGCCGATGTCGTTGACAGAGTGAGAAAGGGGAGGACAGACCACTGATTGACCATGCAGCTGAGAACTGACCACACTGGATTGGGAGACATGAAAGTGCCGCTCGTAAGAACAGTTTCAGTGGACTGGGTGGATAGTGGAAAAGGTTTGGCGCGCAGCCTCTGCACAATTTCAACCGCTCCAGCCAGAACTGGTACACACATACCCACATACAAACAGCAACCAGAGGAATATGGAGGGGAAGAAATAAAGTAGTTGCCTTTTCCGTTATTGTTGTTTCAAGTCCTTTGTATGAATCCACGACCTCAGTGACTAACTTGTCCAAAGTACCCAAATCGCTTCATGGAGTATTGAGAATGTTATAGCAAAAATTAGAAGCGGAAGAGACTGTCGGTGTTCAGTTTAACTTTAGGAGGTTGAAACCCATATTAGAAGCATTAGTTTAGAAAGCCAAAGCTGTCGCTTTGTAAAGTTGCATTTTACCCAAAGGAAAAAGACCCTTAATAATCAGGGCATGGGGAGCAGCATGGAGATTTTGGGCAAGGGCACGAGGCAGAGCGGCTGGAAAAGTCCCAGGACTGTCCCCCGACACCCTCAGGGGACTAGCGGAGGGGCAGTGGGCTAGAGCAGAGCTGAAGGAAGATGGGGTTGATCTTGGGGAATATCTTTTAAGTTTTAGGCCAGAGGATCAAATCTTGACAGTGAAGGTGGAGGACAGAGAGAGAGGGCCCGAGGTCAATGTCCGGAGAGCGGCCACCACGAGGGGGCTTCATGGGGCCAAGCCATAGACTGAGCACCACCTGCCTCCCTTTCACGGGCTGTGACCCATTGTCACCTGGACGAGACCACGTGGACCCTTCTTGCCATTACTGTGTGGAGATGCGCAGAGTCCGCTCACGGAAAACACGTTTGCAGCCTCCTTCTGTTGGAAACCAGCGCTGGCACTTTCTGAGGAAAGCTGACCCCTGGGCCTCTGTTCCTTTCTTATTCTCTGAACCCCTCCTGCTCCTCGCATCCCAGGGATGAAGGGTCACACCGGGGGCCAGGGGGAGTTTGCGGAGACTGCATTCCGATGACGTGTGGGCCTCAGGAAGTTAGGGGTGAAGGGTGGACAGGGCTGCCTCTGGTATCTGTTCCTGGCAAGTCTATTGGCTGTGGTCTTTTCCCCAGCCATGAACCTCAGCAGAGGCTCTTCTGTCTTCATCTCCCAATTGATGTTCCTAAGTGAAAGGCTTAGTCTTCGTGTCTGGAAAGCAATTTGGATGGTCGTGATGACTAATGCTATTCTGAGGAAAAATAAAAAGTCACCTTCAGGGAATGAGGCCGGACTATTCAGTGTCTCCCAGCCTGGCCCCCAATGCAGATGCCAAAGAGGGGCTCAGGAAGGATCTCAACAATGGCAGCATTGTTGGAAGAAGTGGCCTTTGTCCACAGTGACTCAGAGACCAATACCTATTTGGATGTGTGAGATCTGGTATTTAAAAAAATCAGTCTCCTTACGCATTGTCATGCCTGATACTTCCCATATGACTAGCATGGGGTTGTAAAGATCACCATGGCAACACCTCAGCTAGTTCCCTATCACATTTTCCCTTTTCTTTCCAGGTATGGTTCAACGAATAGCCCCATATCCTAACAAATCCTATTCTACTTCAGGGAGTAACACTATTTTTAGGAGTGTTACTAGATTAGGACCAAATCTTCATGATTCTACCTCCTAATTGCCATCAGAGCTGTCCCTTCTACCCTCTTTCCACAGATGGAGAAACTCCTGTTACAGAAAAGAGAGGATGTGATTTGTGATGGTTCTACATTTAAAAGAGCCATTAAAGAGAAAGAGCTGACAGTGGAAACTGAAGAAAAGCACTCAGAAGGAGAGGGAAAAAGAGACCATCATCATCCAACTGGTGGAAAGAAAGTCAGAAGCGTCAGTGAGAAAATAAGCACAGTGGCAGAAACATGAGTTAATAATTAGAGAAGACAGGTTTTTAGGATGTGCTCAGTAGAAGGTGCATGGCGATTCTTACAAGTTTCAGGGGCAGTGGTGGTGGAAGAAACCAAATTGCAGTGGGTGACAGGTAGAGAGCATATCGGCAGCACATTTTGAAATTCGGCTGTAGTGAAAAGAGAAGAAAAGGGATCGTTCTTCCTTAGGACAGAGGGAACTTGAGCACATCTGCAGAGACAAAGTAAATGTGATGTGGATACCGCCAGGAAGTTGGTGAAGCATCAGACAGGAGGGAAACCTAGTCCTCTCTGGCCAGGGATGGAAGGAGAGAGGGGTGGGTACACACGACAGTGATTTGGGGACATGTTCAGGTCTCATGACCTATTCTAGAATTTTCTCTATTGATAGGCTCAGAAGTCTGAAGAAGATGCTAGGGCAAAATCTGTTTTCCTTCCTTCCCTCCATCCCCAGCAAGTCATTGACAGGAGAAAGCTGAATTTTCAATGCAAATGATAAAAAACCACAGAGAGGCATTCACAGTCAGTCTGGCATGGGAGGGGAGTATTAGAGCATTCGTAGAAGCCAGATTTTCAGAGGATGCCGGTAAATGCAGACTGCTGGGCTATCCACATAGCTTAGAGGGTCCTTCTGAACTGCCATTAATAATGTTTCATTTTTAGGAACATTACATTTTTCCTTCGTAGCCCCCAAAGCCTTCCTAATTGAGAAGCCAGGAAATAATTCATAGCTTTCTAAAAAGCGGAAGCGATAGCACTTACTTGAGCAAGTCTCTACTATTCCAGTTAATAGTACTGATTTATAAAGCCTGCTGGGACTTTCCTCGGAGGGAAAGGAAAAATCCCACTGCACACACTTACCACAGCCCCTGGCTGATATCAGAGGCATTTTAATAAAATCCAGCATAGAAACGCAGGTTTTGTTGCACTGACTCCAACTGATAATTAGCTGCAAAAGTTTGACAATCTCAGAAAAAAATGATCGGCATGACTACATGTGGTTTCGAATCTAGATTGCGATTCTGGGGGTGGTGAGGGGTGGAGAAATCTGTGATTTCCAGTAAAATGAGAGCCTCTGCTGTGGACTGTTAGGACACCTCCTGAACCCCGTGAGCACCGCCTCCGAGCAGCTGGAACCAGTTAGACTGGCCCGGGCCTTCCCCCCCAGAGAACAAGGGCCTATCCCAGGGTCCCTTACAGTTCTCAATGTGGTCGGGCATAGTCCCGGAGCGAAAGCATGTATCTTTGCACGAATCATATCCTCCATTTCTATGGCCCTCTCACATTTCCCAAGGACCTTTGCATCCAAGGGTGATTTTGTTGCTGTTTTTGTGTTGCTTTGTTTTGTTTTAATCACAACTGATGGGAGAGGCAAGACAGGTGTTTTAACCTGAGGTTTAGGGAAGGCACAGGGTCTTTCCTAAAGTCTTGTTACAACTATGAGTAGGAGAGGTATGGTTCCGGGGTTCTTGAAGAAGTCGTCTGGAAATTTATCCCTCAGACCACACCTAGTAGGTAGAGTTTAGAAAGCAGTAGCCCCATTTTGTGTTTTCCCTCAATGATGAAGGACTAACAGAATGGCTTGAACGTCCTTGGGGCAGGGAGGGATTTCCTATCATAATATGAATGCTGGCTTTTTGGGAACTCCAGTTCTCCAGCGTGGGGGAGCAGCCTTGTCCTGTGATATTTACATAAAAGCTGCGTGCACACCCAACTCACAAATAAAGCCCCAGCGTGAGCCCCCCCCCCCCAACCCTTCCTATGCACGGGAACACTCTAGGTACTTGGGATATTCCCGGCGACTTCAGGTTTCTACTGGGTTCCCAATCTCTGAACCAATGTCTCTTCTTTTCTAACCACAACTGACTGACTTTTTCCTTGAGCTTTCCAAATACCCCACCCCTACAAGGAAATTCAGTATAATTTAAGTGACAATTTTGGGGTGATGCCCAAGTGCGATGGGCTGGACAGGCTATATTGCTGGCAGCAACATGAAAGGGAACAGCAATTTTCAACATTCCCCAGTGCAGTCCTGCTAGTCCAAACGATGACTGTGTGTGAATGAGGGGGAAAGCTCACATTCTCAAGACCTTTGGTATCATCTGCGGGGAACTTGTTTGAATAACTCTATGAACCACAAGGTGGATCTCTCTGCCTGGGCACTGCCGGGCACAGTGGGCACAGCAGGAATCAGCAGTCCCTTCCACCACGGGCAGCTTCTCCCTGGGCGCCACAGCTTCGCAGGGCTCAGTCTTCCTGCATCTTCTTGCCTGGTTCTTGCTTGCTCTCTCTTTCTCCAGCCCATTTCTTCCTTGAATCTCCATCGGGTTCCTTTTTTTCTAGGTCCCTTTACTCTCTTCCTTCTGAAGTTCCTTGAAGAATTTTATAGATCTTACTTTGTATTGACTAGCAGCACATAAATTCTGACTTCATTTTAGTATTGGATTTTTTTTTTTTTTTTTTTTTTACTTCTCTCTCCCCTACGCATCTCACCCCTGGCCCAAGGGTTACCTTTCTTAACCAAAATGGCACCTTGTGGTGTTTTTGCTATGAATTCCTTGAGGATTTCTGCTTCTCGCTTTTTATATTAACATTTCCCCTCTCCTTGCCACATTACTATTTAAAAAATCGAAAAAAAAACTTAGTTTCTCTGGTGCAATTTTCATAGCACCTTCCATCTCCCCTTTGAAAAATCTTCATATTATGAACTTGAAATATAGTGGATGCCCATTAAATATTTGCCAATGGAATACTTGTGATACAATGTATAAAGCTATGCAGTTTTTTAAGGATACATTAGATTGTGACCTAATTTCAGAATTCCTGGTGTGTGCTTAGCAAAGTGCTCAGCTCACAGCGGGCACTCAAAAGATATTTGTTAATGTACATCATACAACACAACGACCTGCGTTCTACACAACCCAGCAGAGCCTGTGGAGCCAACCATCGGGATGTTAAAGAGAAAGAGTGCAGGGAGGCACAGGGTCATTTGAATTTTCTAGGTTATCATGACCGATTAATTCATTAATGGGATGAAATTATTTACAATGAAACTCTATAGCACGTAGTTTTGAGAACGTTATTTTCATATCTCTTCCTCAGAGCCCTATGAACCAGACACTATTTGCCCCCGACCCTAACAACCCCACTTTACAGAGGAGGAAACGAAAGCCCAGCGAGATTTAAGTAATTTGGTTGGGCTTGCACATCCGCCAAATGATGAAAAAAGCCCTTGAACATAAATCTACTGATGCCAAGTCTTCTACATTTTCGGCTACATTTCAGCTTTCCTGGTTCAGAAGCAGAATGCCATAACCCCAAGGTTCCCTTTCCAAAGGAGATGTTTAAAAAATATGTTCAAACTTCGCAAAAGCATGAAACACACTGCTCAAGGCCAATGTGTCTTCAGTGTAGAATCCAGGCCATCAAGCAGGCAGCACGGCATACTTTGAAAGAGGCCTCATAAAAACACAAAGTTGGAATTGTCTCTGAGGACTTGTGCTAAGTAGACTGAATCTAGTGGGGAAACTAAAATCTTTTCCCAGAGCTTCATGGGAGTGGAAACTGAAAGATTGAGAGCTTGTGAGAAATAACAGATACTTTAAAAAATGTTTGATTAGAAAGAGAAGAATGGCAGAACAGTTTTAAAAAAACAAATAAAAATGGTACAACACTAGGAATATGTTTTAGAATGATATAATTTGAGGGCTGAAAGGGACCACAAAATGAATCGAAAACTCCCTTTCTTTCACAAAAAGTAGCAACATTTTCAGTCACAATCAGGACTAGCTACCTAGTTTGTGGAGCCCAGTGCAAAATAAAAATGTGGGACCCCTGTTGAAAAAACTATTAAGAATTTCAAGATGGTGACCACAGATTGTTACACCAAGTGTGAGACCCTTCTAAGAGCAGGGACCTGTGTGTCTGCACAGGTCACATGCCTGTGAAGCCAACCCTGGTCACAATATTATTCATGCCAATACTTCACATTTGTATGGACTTTACAGTTGACACAGCTGTTGCACAGTCTAATTGGAGTTTCACAATAGCTCAGTGGGACAGGATGAGCGTTGCCTTTATTTGAAAATAATTCACCTCAGGAGTGAAATTTACCAACCATAACATTATGATGGACTAAAAATGACTCTTTGCCCTTCATACCATTTATGTTTAACATCATTATGGTAGGAGCGTATATTAGATTAAGCAGAAAACAGTTCACTTGCTCGTGGATATTCATTCAACAAACTCTTCAGCACCTACTATGAGCTGAGCACTGTGCTAAGCACTTCAGACATCAGGTGAACATCACCAGAACTCAGTGAAGCATATGAGTTATCATTCTCATTGTACCGATTAACAGACTGAGAATCAGAGATGTAAAGTCAGCCATTCAGGGTCACAGAGTAGCTAATGAAATAATCAGGATTAGAATACTTATGGCCAGACGGTTCTGTGACGCTCTTTAAAACGTATGCAGGTCTCTAAAATGAGATATATGTGTACATTTCAGGCCGTCTGCCAAAGAGATGAAAGCCAAATCAGAGAGTAAGTCACGGCTTTCTCTTTTCGACCTCTTTTCTCTTTCTCCTTGTTCAGTCTCAGCTTCTAGGGTGAAAGGTACAGATGTATACAGACGAAATTTTCCTAAGATTCAGGATGTTGCCTAGTAAGTGAATTAAAGGTACGCGGATCAGCCCGAGTCCTGCTCTCCCGGCAAAGCGCTGATCGCCTGCAAAACACCCATGAGGTCTTCCGCACTTTGAAGAACTGCAAGTTGGGCAAAGCCGTATGACTATTTCTGGCTAATGGACTATAACCAGAAGTCACATGTAGGCTGAGGTAGTAAAAATCTCCTTCATGACTCCTTTTCCCCAACTCAGGGACCCCAGAAGTCATGTGTTGAGATTTTGGAATCACAAGATGGAAGCATATTGGGTCCCTGAGTCACCAGTTGGAAGAGAGTTCCCCTGGAGAGGTCGGAGATTTGCAGTGGACTTTATGTTAGCAAAATAGTCATGTGAGAGTCACTGAGATCTGGGGGTTTGTCATTGCAGCATAATGTAGCATCCCCTGGCCAATCTACAATATTCCTCTCATTCTGGCTTGGCTCCCCTTCTCCGTATTTTTTTTTTTAACCCTTAGTGATTACAGTTAACATATATCCAGGTTCTCAAAACTCCTCCTTGAGCTGCTTTTTGTTTTTCTCGAAGCTCTGGCAGCTGACAAGGTTCTGCTGCTTTTAAAGGTTGCGGCCTCAAGCCATGTTCGATTTCACGTCAAAAACAGGCGTGGCCTGAAAGCTGAAGAACTTGAGTACCTATGTGAGTCAGAGGCTGCAATAATTCCCAGGCCTTCCTGAAATAAAGGAGTTGGGGAAAAGGTGCTTATACACTAAGATAATAAGCAGATGATTGTCTAACTTACTAACCTAGGTGTTTGTTTTCAGGGAAATCTTAAAAGAGAGACTGTTTTAGCCTTTTATCTTTAGCTTTAGCACAGGAAAAACTGAGTCTCTTCGGGCTTGACCATAAATCTCACAGCTAAATAGCCAGACAGAGCAGTTATTTTTGAAAACAAGATTATATGAGATGCAATCACCACATAACTAATAAGACTGATTTATAGAATTTATAGCAGGAGGCTATAACTAGATTCCTAAAATAAGAGAGAAAATGGGAGCAAATATGTAATTATTGAGCCCTTTCATGTCCCAGGGTAAGGGCTGCGAACACCAAGACGAATAAGACACATCCGTGAGCTCTCAGCCCGGTGAGGAGAGTCTAGCAGGAGGAAATGCTACAAGAAGGCATGCTGAGTTTTAGAGTCGAGGGAAACATACTTGGTTTTGGATGCCCCCCGCTTAAACTGGGGGCATGAGAGTCGGGGTGGAAACTGAGATTCCAAGAAGCTAAATGAGTTGCCTAAAGTCCCAGAGCATGATCATCAGGGCTTCACTGGTTAACAAATGAAAGAAACTAAATTCAAACTGGCGGGGGGCAGGGGGACCCCACAGTGGCTCGCTGATGGAAAGTGCTGGGTTCAGGGGTTGTTCTGGCTTTTTTCCTGGATCCAGGTGCTCTATCTGTGCCTTGTCTTTGACTCTGCTTTATTCTGGGTTGCTTCGTCCTCAGAAAGCCTTTCCTCGAAGGGGGAAAAAAAGGTGACTCCCAGAAGCCACAGGACCCAATGGTCCTTCCAGCTTGCCACCCATGGTGACCCCCAGAAGCATTCTGTTTGGCCCTGTTTGGTTGCCTCGGACCAATCCGCGAGTGAGATCGCATGCTCTGATCACATGCCGGTGGTGGCACTTGATTGACATTTCAACCAGAATCACCTACAGCAGGGAGGGCTGTTTCCACGGTGAAATAGATGGGTGCCATCCGCAAAGGAAGGGGACAAACGCAATCTGTGCCCATTGTGCAGATTTCAGAAAGTTGCAGAGTGGAGCTGCAAGACCAGGCTGCATTGCAAAGCCTGTGTCTTTCCCCCATGCACGGCACCCCGGTCCTGATGAATGTGAACGGGAAGAAGATCAGATGACAGGGTAACTGAAAGGAAAGGCAGGCCTCACGTTGGGAGGCCAAAACACCAAAGAAGAAATGAGGAGAGGAAGCAAGAGAAGGAGGATGGTGAGAGGCTGTGGCAAAAGAGAAAGCAAGGATTGAGGGAAATGTACGGGGGGCGGGGCATCCTGCAGCTTTCAACCCTCGCCCCTGGAATCCCCGCCAGGAGCCGCGGCTATTTTTCAGAAAGCTTTTTCCCTTCTCCCTTGTTAAGAAGCTGAGAGCCAAATGCCCCATTAATCTTTCAGAAAGGCCACTTTGGCTTCTCATGGCAGAGCTGCGCGCATTTGGCTTGGTTCCCTCACATTCTTTTTTTTTTTCCCCTTCCCAACAGCAAAGGAACTTGGCAGATCTACCCAATACCCCTTAGAACTGCAGGGACCAACAGCTGGTACCATAGTGGCTCGTCTTTACCTGAGGAGAGAGTCGTCAGCCCCGTCCTCGAAGGATTCTCTTACCACGTGCCTAGCCAGGCTTGGCTATCTGATGTCCTTATTTCTCAGCCCCGTTTGCAGCGTGAGAAACTCAGAAGCCAACAATAAAGCCAGAGCTCAGTTTGCTACCACCCCGTTAGGCAGCTGCTGTGAGCCTGGGACAGGGTAGGGTGTGGTCAGAGAGTCCTTTCTGCTTAAAAGGACTGGAGGCTGGGGTGCAGCAGGTGAAAAATAGACACGTGGGCTAAAGAGTAACATGACATGACAGTGGTAGGACCAATCTGCTACCCCCCCAACTGTATGAAATGTCACAAAAGAGACTGTTTTGTCTTCCTGAATACCTTCATGAACCAAGTCTTCAATAGAACCAAGCCAAGTTCCATTGCATTAGGTGATGAGGGTACGGGGGTGAGCCAGATGTGGGCTGTTGGAGCGGGATACTCCTCCCACTCCCATGTTTCCCCTCTGTGAAAGGAATATAGCTGGTGTGAAATGGTTGACATCTCTGCACGCCTTCTCCCCCATCACCCTTGGAGAGCTTGGGGGGCAGGCGGGCAGTCAACTTGGAAAGAGTGCCTTGTGGATAGTACACGTGTAAAGGTTATAATGGGGCACGCTTGGCTCAGCTCCACATTTTTGCCTCTTTGGAGTTGCGTTGCCCGCTAAGAAGCCTGCTATAATGAGCTTCGCGTCATCTCCTCCTCCCTGCCCCCAAATTCATGCATGTGTTGAAGTCTTAACTTCTAGGCCCTTGGAATATGACTGTGTGTTGAGACAGGAACTTCAAAGAGGTAATTCGGGTTAAACACAGCCTTTGGATTTAAACACAGCCTAAATCCAGTATGCCTGGTGTCCTTATGAGGAGAGATCAGGACATAGATACATGCAGAGGGAAGACCATGTGAAAATACAGGTCAGAGAAGGCAACCATCTACAAGTCTGACAGCACCTTGGTGTTGGACTTGTGGCCTCCAGAGCTGTGAGAAAATAAATTCATGTTTTTTAAGCCATGCAGTGTGTGGTATTTGTGATGGCAACCGTGACAAACTAATGAACCTACTCTACCTGGGCCAGAGTCCGTATCCAGATAAACCTGTGAGACTTAGCTGAGCAGGCATGTCCCACTGCCATCACACCCTTCAATCCAGGGTTCTCTGGATTAAGTTATTAATAAAGCCAAGAGTTTACCTCCATCTGTCCTCCTTTTTGTCTTTTTTCTCATTTTGTTCAGATGTTGGGTGAAGCAGTGGGGATACCTCAAAACTCCAGGTTAGACCATAGCAGTCAAGATAAGTCAAACTCTGCTGCAGTAGCAAATAACCTCCAAATCTCAGTGTCTTAACCAAACAATTGATTAATCCTGGCTTACATTCTGTCATCAGCCTCCACAGGTGCAACTTGGATTTGAAACACCTGACACAGCTCAGCAGGGAGACAACTCATCCTAGTCACTCAGTCACCCAGAGACCCTGGGTCCATGGTCACCTCGGAGGGAGGAAACAAACATGGTGAGTTGCACACTGGCTGTTACACATCCCTCCAAAATTGACTCACATCACCTCCAATCATATTTCATTGATCAAAGCAAGTCATTTGACCATGGCTAGCCTCCAAAGGAGTTGCAAAGTGTACTCTTATGTCCAGAAGGAGGCATTCTAGAAATATTTGTGAATGGCCCTAAAGACCACCGCATGGACCGTCGTCCCTGACCCCAAGACAATTATAATTTAGAGCAGCAGGATAAGGAATCGAGCCCACATTGTATGAGGAAACCGTCCTACTATGTGCACGCGTGACCTACCTGAAGATCCTCGGAGAAGCAAGTTACTCCCCTACAAAATGAGGCATTAGAGAGGGGAGCTACTACGGTCATGGCTCTGCTCATTCAATAAGCAAATATTTGTTAAGCGCCTATTAACAGTCCAGGCACAGACTCTATCCTGAATCTTACGGGACGGAGGGGATCCCTGTCCCCCCACTTCTTAAATGCCAGTGGGACCCCCCAGTCATCGTGAAAAGAAAAATATTTCTACAGATATCCAGTTGAAAGCAGGGTAGAATTATAGCAGAAGTGTCTTTTTGTTAATTTTTATACAAAAGAAAACAAACCCCACATTATTTTGGAGTGGAGAAGCATTCATTTCACAGCAGATTTGATGGGGTGGGGGGAGGGGAAGCACTTGGAACCAAAGAAAACAAGAGGGCCTCCGTCCTGATGACGCGGAAGTGAGTATCGAATCTTGACGAAATAATCATCATCGGAGCTGGTAGGAACCTCAGAGAACTGCAAGTTCAAGTCCCTTATTTCACAGACAACCAACTGGAAAGACTATTTTTTTAATAGACTTCAGGGGGGCGGAAAGAAGAAGACGACCTCTCCTCATCACTGCGCTGATCCCATCGCCCGTTTTCCACCACGAGTGCCCAGGACTCCCGCGTGACACCCACCCGTCCATAATGCTGGATTTAGGGGGTGGGGACGCAGGAGGGGGCGAGGGGCAGAGAGGAGTAAACGCGAATAAGGGAAGGAGAAGCGGAAAGGGCACTTGCAGAGCAGGTGCTTCCCCTCTAGGTGTGCTGGAGGGGAATTCAAGCCACTGAGTAGTAGACTTGCAGTGTCGCGGACCTCTGTGCCGAGGAGACAAGTCAGACAATTGGGAAAG
This sequence comes from Mormoops blainvillei, assembly GCA_004026545.1. NCBI lineage: Eukaryota > Metazoa > Chordata > Mammalia > Chiroptera > Mormoopidae > Mormoops > Mormoops blainvillei. The sequence goes on along the minus strand of PVJD01001433.1, from coordinate 116,203 downwards.
CACTTGGCAACTGCTGTTGAGGAAAAGGTCTGATGTGAATACTGAGCGGCATTACTATGACTGTATTTATAGCGTAGTTTCTAAGACCAGCAGCCTGAGGGGTCAGCAGAACTATTTGAGAATGAAGGCAGGAAATTAACTTGCAAGCATCATCAAAACCCTGTTGGTTTCCTCTTCCTCTTTCTGACTGACAACACGTGTTTAAAAAGGATGAGAGAGCACTTAGTTTGCCATAGTGGTTAGGTGCTCCAGATGTTAGATCACCTGCTTCAAGATTTCAGCTGAGACTTGCAAATGTGTTTCATCCTAGTCCTTAAGCCTGTTTCAAGCTTGCCCCCCTCCACCAACACCCAGAGCGAGATTGAAATTTATAAATGTAACCCCCTGGTACACCTCCCGGGCTAGAAGACACATGCCACAGGCCTTAGCTGTCTCATGGTTAGAACTGCTCCTGCTTTGGGGCTGCCTCAGAAGTGTCAGAAATGGCTGGGAAGAGCTGAGGGAGCACAAGTTCTGTAGGAGTAGTGTTCTGTTTCCCTGCTGTATCTTATAGGGATGTTGGTGGATCATGGGGAGGGCTTGGGGGATGGTTACCAATGGCACTGGGAAGCAGGGAGTCCATTCTTAAGTCAGTGCCACCCTTGGCTCGTCTCTGCATGGACAAGCCTGTGGCTGAGCAGACGGGTGAAGTAGGGACACTAATGCCCCCACCCCAGCCACACTCTGCAAGCAGGCGCACACGTGTGCAGCTTAGGAAGGAAGTCAAGTGGATGTGTCCTTGTTCCCCAGGGTGATGCAGCTGTAATCTGCAAGTACGTCAAGAGGGTGTGTGTGTGTGTGTGTGTGTGTGTGTGTAATGGGAGAGACAGCTCATTTTGTATGAGGACGTTTTGTTCTAACTTTGGCCTGCCTTTGTTCCTATGCCAAAATGGGGTTGTCCAGGCCCCCAAAACACCAGCTGGTGGAGATTCCTTCATTTCCTTTGGTCTAGGAAGCAAAGGATGGAGAATGAACACCCAGAATCTATTACAAACTTGCTGACAGCTAGAAGCGAGACAGCCAACCCTTGTTCCTTACCTCTAGGCTTCAATAATTAGCAAAAAGAGAAAAATCCATCTTCAGGAGATGACAGTGGATTGTCTACAGTTGGAGCAGCTAGTCCGCAAAGGCTTAGTTGGGGGTCCCAGCAGTTTTCCAAGTTAGGAAGCAGCAGGGTATTGCACTCCCGACACGAGGGACTTGAAGCCTGCCTCTGCCACTTAATAACCACATGGCCTCCGGTAGGTTATTTTAGCCTTTTTTTCTCCCTTTGAAAATGAGAATAAGGGCTCTTGCTTACTTCACAGAGTTACTGTGAGGTAACATGAAATAATGTAATACTCTGCCCCGGGTGCTGTAAGTGGTCTTGCTTGGAGTAGGGACGATACCATTAAACTGGTTCCCCTGATCGTGTGGGGACCTGAGCCCTGGGCAGTGTCCAGGAGTCAGGGTGGCTGCAGGGCTTGAGTGGGACTGGCCGGAGAGCTGCAGAGGGGGGAGAGCTGAAGCGCGTGTCCACAGCCCTGGTCCAAACAAAAGGTCAAGCTCAAAGGACCAGGAGGGAGGGAGGACACAGTTATGAAGCAACAGGTTGGAAAGTGAATAAAACAAGTCTGAGCAGATAGACCCCCAGTGGTTGGTAGGATGTGCAGCCTGGAGACTCGTCCCTGAGGCCTAGAAATGCCAGAGAAAGGCTTTTTATAGAGCGACGGCAGACTGGATTCCAGCAAGGAGGGCGTGGTGTGGGGGCGCTGAGCCAGGCTGCATAGCGACACAGGTTCTGATGTTAGTGCCTCTTCCATGGCCTAGCCATAGGAATATGGCAGAGTTGTTCAGAAAATCTGGCCTTGGATAGAGCCAAGGTTCTTGTCATCTTGTCGCAGAAGTCCAAGGCTTCTATCAAGAACTGACTTAAGAAAACCTCGTGAGGGGTCTTATCCATCCATCTCATCTGGTTCTGGCCAGACCCAGTTCCATACCTACAGCAGCAGTGTAGGTCTGCCTTACGGGCCAGGACCTCTGCTGAGGACAGCTCATGGCCATTCGCCTGGAGAGTCACACAGTGCCTGGCCCACCAATCCCAGCAGTTCAGAACGCCTGCTCAGGTGAGAGCGAGAAAAGCTCGCTCGGCGCGCATTCACAGTGCTTATAACCAGGAGAGGTCGCTACTCACGTGATCAGTGATTTTAGTCTTATTTCCCTTACTCAGATACCTTGGTTATTTCCAGGGTGTGTGGCTCTTGATCCTCTAGAAGGGCAATGACTCCAAGAACATCCACTAGAGCATAGGGCCAAGTTCAGAGTGGACGCTTGAATTTTGTCCAGTGCCTGGCTTATTCCCCAGGCAGCTGGGAGTATATTCAATTATTTCTGATGCTGGTGGTGATAACTCATTCAGTAAAGCAGGAATAAGTCCTCTTTGACCCACCTTTTGCAATTGGACAGTTCCAAAATCACGTTCTTCTCTTTGTTGACCCAAATGAGGAGCTCCTCAATTAGGGGGGCCATGGGTACAGGTTGACAGATGACACCATTCCCTTTCCAACCTCTTTCTGCAGGAGACCTACTCTCCCCCGTCTCCATCCTGCTTTCCATGGCCAATACCAATGGGTTTCCCTGCCGTCTGGCGTCCTGTTGAGTCAGACAGTGGGAGGCACCGGCAGGAGGTGGGACAGAGGAGAAGGAGGTCCAGGCGATGTGCTCCAGCATCTTCCCATCAAGGTGCCTTGGGCTGACCATGTCCCTCTAAAGGTTTCTTTCTCCTCTCAGCCTTTTTAGTTTCCATGTTTACAGAGCCACACCCTGTCCTTGCCTGGGCACAACGGCAGAGCCTTACTGGTGCCAGTTCCAGGGGGAATTCCTGTGCTGTGTGGTTTCCCCTACTTAATTTATTAGAAGTCCCTTTATTTGAGCCCTCCTAGTTCTAATACCAACATCATCCCCTAACCTTGGGAACCTTCATAAAAAGTAAAAAAAGAATAGTAATTTGCTGGAAAATATTGTAAGTCTCTAAAGAGAGCAGAGCTCCTACCTCTTCCTTATCACCTTGTCCTCTTGTTCCTCCAGTGGCTCACCAATGCCCCCCACCTGCAAGCGTCAGCCTACCCAGTCCCTGCCTGGGCTTTGGACATGGACCCACCCAGCAGAGGTGCTGTTCCCCAGGTTCTGTGCTGAGTCATAAGAGCACTGGGTTTATCTGGGACAAAAAAACCCCAAAATGTGTAGCCAGGAACTGTATTGCCCAGGGAAGCAAAAATAAAAACTAGAGAGTGGCACCGGACCTTGAGTCCGCAGGATGAGATGAGGCATCAGCAGAGAGATGAGTCAGCAGGGCACAGGAAGGAAGAGCTGAACTCAAAGCAGCTTGAGGCAAGCCGTTGAGAGCAGAGGCCATGGAATGTGTGCAGGTGTCCGAGGCCCGTGTCTGCTTGACGGAGACTCACCCACAGGAGGTGGGCAGTTCATAAACCAATTCCTTCTGTGAGAGGCTGCAGTGATAGCCCACAGCTCACCCCTGTGGGGCTCGGCACTGGGTAGGGGGGCATGGCCATCACCATTCAGCTCCCATGGAGACCCTGTGATTCTCCTGGTTGCTGAGTAGACCGAGAACTTCTCTGCTGGGGGAAAGTCCTAATGTCTAAATCTCAGCTCTCCCGGCCCCCATGTGAGCCCAGGCCATATGATTGTCTTCTATTGAAAGACCCTCATTAATTCTGAGCCTTGTGCTACTTTGTCTCCAGCTACCCCAGCCTGGCTTAACAAGGCCCTGCTCTCCTGCCTAACTCTCCCCGTCCCTGGTGGCTGGATTCTGCTTGGATGACTCCACTTCTGACTCCTGACTAAAGAGCAGTGACTTACCTTCCTCACCCTTCTGCTGGGCAGTATCCACAGTGACAGCCCAAGGATTTCGGTAAGATCATTTTAAAGTTACCTGAAAGTCCTGAGTGTCCCTGCAGGTTGGCTTTTTGGGGTAGGGTTAGTATCACCACTCCACTCTGGTTTATGGAGTGGATCCCCCCACCCCCCATTTCCTCCAGTCCTGTGTTGCTGAAAATTTAGGATGCCTTGGGCCCCAGTCCATCCAGGTGACAATAATTTATAGCCTCCTTCGGCCTACTTCTTTAAGGCTCATCAAGCCTCCTGAGAGCAATGGGATGTTTTTTAAGTATTTCATGGAGAGTGAAATGAGTAACGTGCTAGCTCCTGGGATTTGGTCTCTGTGGGATCTTCCTGTCTCAGGTGTGGAGTACAGGAAGGGTACAGCTGATAAACTTGGATTAAATTCGAAGCACTATCCACATTCTAGCACCTAGAGAGTTTGTCCACAGCTACTCTCTTGCCTTATAATGTGTAGAAATCGTAGAATGCCTACTATTCAACTTATTTTACAAGTTCTTTTAAAGGATCCAGGTAATACTCACACCCCCAATCCAAAGCATCCTGTGGGAATCTCTGAAGAGAGAAAATTGTCCAAGATGGAAGGCACTCACTTAACATCATCAGTAGGTTCTATACCTTTAAGTGAAACAAATATAATGAAACCAATTTTACCATAGATTAATTAGTATAAATATGAGTTAAGTTCCTTCCCATGGCATCTCATCAACATTACAATGAAACAACGTTGAGTGAAATGATGTTTTTCAAGGACCTGCTCTCTCTCTGTAGCTGCTTCTGTCCCGTATGTGGAAGACCACAGCGGCCCTCAGGTTCACTACCTGTTGCGACCACCCCTCTGGGTGTGTTCTTATGGCTCATAAATCCACCCAATGTATTGCGGCAGAGTTTGAGGACGGCTAACGGGATAGCTCTGGTGGGTCGCTTGCCTTTCTCTCTGCTCACTCCATGATGTAGAAATGGACCACCTGGCGACCTCAATCATTCCAAACATAGACCCAAACCAGGGACTACCAACAAAGATAGATGTGCAGGCACTTTATATGTATGTATTCCGTGTCCCCAGTAACATTTTCCCCCCTAGGAGGATAGGTAAACATCTTATTTTTATTTACATTGTCTAGAAACCCACCTGCTATGTTGTCCAAAACGCAGCTGGCAGAAAATAGAGGTTTTTCTGGGTAACGAGACTGGCATCTAAACCTGTCTTTTGATGGTGTCCACTTAGCAAATGTCATTGGTCCACTTACCGCAGTCATCCCAAAAAAGCTTTCTCCTTTCTACAGAAAAGCTTTTGCTTTTTAAAAATAATGCCTGCCCCCTTCTGTTTATAGACATCATAATTGCTTCTGAAATATTTGAAAGCAGCAGTCATGTGGGCTTTAGAGTAAGACAGGCTGGGATTGGATCCCAGTCCCATTTCCCTGTGGCTGCAGTCTCTGCAGCCCCCTAACCTTCCTTTAATGGCCTTTAAAACTGGGATAGCAATCGGAAAGGCATAGGCTGTTGAAAGGCGATAACACAGGTAATCTGGCCCAGAGGAAGACACAGTGATCGTTTGTTGGATTTAAACAGAGCGAACCAGATCTTAATGCCAGTGCATTTTAACTCCAACTTTTGTTGGTTTTCACTCTGATGAGTTACCAGCAAGCCTGATCAAATGGGCAGAAAATGCTCTTTGGTTACTTATTCCTCCAACTACCTTTTTTTCCTCTCTTTAAAAAATATAACACATCTGGGATCTATTATATGGTGGTATATCTTTTAGTGTATGTTTCTGCTAATGCTTTGGTAAACAGAAACCGCATGAATGTTGACTGCTCAAATACAGTAGCGGCTAGTCTTCCTTGAGTGAGGCTCAATATAAAGCTAAACATTGTAGGATTAAAAAAAAAAAAGTGGATCCATCAAAAGGGGAACTCCAGCCCCCGTTATATCTGAATCACTTTTTATAGTAACAATAATGCTTTTAACCAGTTCCTACTGCTTAGAATGAGGTAAGTTTTACAAGTTTATAATGTTCTTACTCACATCAAAGGCAAGTATATCAGGAACACTTTTGGCTATTAAGTCTCAGTACACTTACCCAAAGGTGGGTTAAACAAACAGAGGTATTTGTTATTGTTTTCGTATTTTCTCAAACAGAGGCCTTCATTCAGGGCCAGTATCTCTGTGATGTAGAAACGAGGACTAAGCTATAAGAAGCACAGAACAAATAAACACAACAGTTGATGCTTTAAGAGAAATAGAAGGTGAAAGGAGCAACATTTTTTATAATAAAAAATAAATGTGGAAAGAGCAAAAAAGTATTCAAGAGGACATGATAAATATCACAGATAAGTAAAAAGATCCAGTATATGAATAAACAGAGTCCCCTGAAAAGAAAACCAAAATGAGAGAACAAGTTCTTAAAAAAAATGTAATTTGAGAAAACTTTCATGAAATTAAATAACATTTGAAACTTCATATTGAAGGAGCATATTGTATATCTGAGGATATTAACATAGACTGAATAGTAGCAAGAAATATTACTAGATTTAAAATTTAGAAAAAGAATCCCTTGGCATCCAGGCAAAAGCAGCTGGTAATTTATCAAGGAAAGAAAATTAGATTACTTCCAGACTTTTGGGCCACACTTCGCAGGAGGATAAAACAGAATAACATATGCAAAATGATAACTTTAAATGCAGTTTTACGTACAATTACATTAAATGTAAATGCTCTAATTTCTTTTTTAAGTTTGGCTTTCTCAGTGTTCCTGCAAACCACCCATCCCTCCATGTTGCATTCAAACTGTGTTTTGTGGTGACAGAGGGTCCTGGATGAGAGTGAACTTCATGTCCATCCCTAGTCTTCACAGACCTCTGCTTTGCACTAATGCAGGATCCTGATGCAATGCACGAGTGAGTTTTCTTGTCCCTTCTCCAGAAGCAGAAGGGTTTTCCTAATTTCAGTGCAACGATGATGGTTTGTTCTCCACCCCTTCCCTCGTTTCAGCCAACCTTTGCCTTGAAGTGAGGTATAGTGGCTCACAGGAGGGTTTCCTCCTTGTCTAGCGGTGGCAGCTGATCACCACCATGTGCTAATGCAAGCGTTTTTGGAATGAAAGTAAAAAGGAGCTACATGTATGATATGGAAGGAATTAAGTAAAAATCCTACAACCCTGCAGTTAAATAGCTGGAAAGTATTTCCTTTTTAAAGTCCAAGGAACATGCAATCCTCCATATAATAAAAAATTAAAAAGTATTAAGGTTTCCAACCCCCCGCTCCCCCATTTTAGATAGAAAAATACACGAGCATAACTATGCACACACACGTTTCTCAAAGCTGTGTGACTGCTATAATGTAAATGTAGAAGTGCATTCAAAGGGGAAACCTTCATGGAAAAAATAAATATCTCTCGCAGGTAAAAGTTAGAAGGTGAAATAATTTCATCAAAGTTTAAATATGAAAGAATTTTATTTGCCATCTGAGCTGTAATTTCAAAGCCAAAATTTGAATTGAAAACACTATTATGAACTTACAAGATGTTTCATATTTATAAATATATTTATTTCCTCATTCTACCCACCAAAAATGTCTAAAAACACAACTGATCTAGTTGCAGTAAACATCTTAGTGCCCAGATTGTGACCTTCAACTACCACTTCCTAATATAAGAAGCCAGGATTCCTTGGAAACATAGCTGATTCCAAGTTGGAGGTGAGAACTATGTGAGATGAGGTTAGAACATCTTGTCCTAGCACATAGGAAATATGCGGTCAAAGACTAATAGGTTCATATCTCAGGGACTCAGCTGCCAATTTTAAGAGATTTCCACTGCCCCAAAATGGGACAACTTGAGTTTGAATAAAGATAAGAAAGGTGATGTCTTTAAATCCATTAAATATGTTGAAATTCATGAGTTTATACTGAGATAAACTTTTAAAAATTAAAGTAGTCCCTCTTAAGGGGCCATAAAGAACAAATTCATTACCTTGAAAACAGATAAATAAAGGAAAGGAATAAAAGAATTGTCCTTTTATATATAAACTGTACAACGGGGTAGCCAAATAATAGAAGAGAGAAGAATCTCTTTATAAATTATTCCAGCTAAAAAGCAAAATGAGATATAGAATTAGAATGTCACCATTTTTCAACCTCCAGTGAATTAATGGGTCCAGGCAATGACCCTCAAAGGCTGTTGACATTATAAAAAGAGAGACAACCAGACATATGCTATCTAATGAAATAACATGCCACTTCCGATGCGCTTGCCAAAATGACTGCGTTAACGCTGTATCAGTCTCTGGATCCAGCTTCTGATTTGCAGATTAGACAGAGGGCAGAGAAACATGTCAAAAAGCGCCATGACTCCACAAGCACACAATCAGCACAGTCCAGACAAGTGGAAATTCCACAGGCCAAACCTCCAAGCGTCTTTAACAGATAGACTATAAGCCAAAGCAAGGGATGGAGGGGAAATAAGCAGATTAAAAGAAAATTTAAAACATCAAAATGGTGAGGGAGTGAGAATAAACTGTAGTGCTGAGAACATACACTTGGGTAACAAAATCATTAAAAAAGTGGGGAAGTCATTACTCTAAAAGTCAAGATAGTGGTTATTTTTGGAGAAAGGGAGGGGACACGTGGAAAGGGCCTCAGGAAAACCTGGAAAATTTCTATTTCTTGATCCGAGTGTTAGCCTTATAGTTCACAAAGCTCTATGCTTGGGTTTTGGGTTTTTTTATAATTTTCTGTATCTGGGTTCTCTTTTACAGTTGAAGTTTTTTAAAAACCTGTTTAATAGTGAATTACATATGTCTATGTGTGAAAATAAAATACACTATAATTTTTTTAAAGAATAAATAGGCAGGAAGTAAGACTATATTTCAGATTGAGTTATTTTTCCCTAAGTGCCTTTATTAAAACCCATTTCACAAAATCCTTTCCTTCCTTAAAAAAGCCTTTCAGAAGATTTTGTGCACCTTTTTTCTAGACTTGCCAAGTTAAATAACTGGAAAGTATTTCCTTTTTAAAGTCCAAGGAACATGCAATCCTCCATATAATGAAAAAAAAAAAAGCATTAAGGTTTCCAACCCCCTGCTCTTCCATTTTAGATAGAAAAATACATGAACCTAACCATGCACACACACATTTATCAAAGCTGTGTGACTGCTATACTGTAAATGTAAAAGCAGCATTCAAAAGGGAAACCTTCATGGGAAAAAATAAATATCTCTCGCAGGTAAAAGTTAGAAGGTGAAATGATTTCATCAAAGTTTAAATACATGAAAGAATTTTATTTGCCATCTGAGCTGCAATTTCAAAGCCAAAACGTGAGCCCAATATGGGGATTTTAGCAACAACTGAACTTGCTGACTTACTGACTTCTGAAAGGGGATTCCAGGCCCTTCCTAAGTCTTTTGAAGTTCCATTTTGCTTTGTCTTCTGATGTTTGACATAATCAGCCTATTGATGCCTTGTGCTGTCTTGAGAACGTGAGCATTCGCTCACAATTCCATGCCTGGGCCCAAGACAAGGAGAGGTTCAGATCCCTTTGACACCAGGGTGGCTGGTCAGGAAGTTCTCAAATGTGCAGCATCTGAACTTTGAGCTGAACCGTTGCCCAGTGGGGTGCCTGTCCTTTCAATCCCCATAAGCTCGGTCTTCAAAGGCTGGGGGCATCTGTACCCAGTGACCTGTACCACTGGCCCGACACATCTTTTTCCCACGGGGGGTTGGGATGGAGGAGTGGATCGACATGCCTTATATACCTCCATTTCTCAAGTGTGATCCAGAGCATGTGTGAGACTCACCAAGATCGACAAGGTCACCCCCAAGTTGCATTGGTCACTGAGAAAGCATCTGTTTGATCTGCTTTAGGAAGCTTGATTCCCACTCTTTGGATTAATACTGACTATGATAATTATACTGGCACACACTCAGATGCGTGTGAACATTGTCCTTGTTTAATCATTACAGCTATCACATGGGTAAATATTATCATCTTCATTTTACAGGTGATAGCATGGAGTCAATTCAATCAAGATCACACGTATATATATAATTAGTGGCAGAGCTGGGATTTGAACTCAGGTAGTTCTGGCTCCCAAGTCCCTTCCCTTAACTACCATGCTATAGTGCTTGTGACTAAGGAATAAACAGCCGTAGACTTAGCTATTTATAGTACTGCTGATAATAGCTACCATTTATCGAACCCCTCAATGTATCAGGCACTACAATAAGCTTTACAAACAATTTGTTTAATTAGATAGGTATAGATATGGATATAGCTTAGGACACATACTTGAAAACCTAAAAATTAACAGCTAGCCTCTAGTTAGACTGCCTAAATCTAATCCCAGCAGCTTTCCAGGCGTGGGATCTTGAACAAATCATTTAGCACCCCTGGGCTTCAGTCTCTTCACCCAAAAACATCCCCCTAATAGGGACACTGTAAGAATTTAAATGAATAATTTATGTAAAGCATATTATACAATTCCTGACACAGAATAAGCACCCAAATATATTAGATATTATTATTGTATTATATATAACATATGAAGTATGTGATTTATATAATATTGTTACTATTATACATACATAGGTACTCTACTTAAACAATTTTAAAAACTTGGTAAAGAGGAAAAGTGTTTTTCAAAATTTATCAAGGTCAAAGATTACCCACCAAAATTATGCTGAGCTGACTCATTTTCAACAAAGAGACCAATATTTGAGACACAACCGCCAAAGTGGATTGATGAGGCTAGAGTTGAAAATAAGCCTTAGGATAATAGACCACCCACACTGCACAAAAGCACTGTCCTGAGCAAAACAAGCCCCTAACACTGTAGACGGAGGACAGTTAGTATTCAACTCATGTTGCTATAGCAGGTGCAGCCCATCTGGGGATACACAAAGGCCAGGTGGCCCTCTGATCACAACTCCCCCTTTACCCATCTTTCATTACCTGGACTCTGGTCCTTCAAAGACCAAGCCTATTTCTGTCCGTATGGTCCCTGCGTAAACATCCAGTTTCCAAATCCTATCTGATGTTTGAACATATGCTCCTTGCACAGTAGAAGTGACAGAATGATCATACAAGCACGAGTGGAGCGCACCTAGCAGGCACTCTGCACCAGGCACTATGTTAATTACTGTGTGAGCATCGTCTCTCTCGAGGCTCCTGGCTCTGTGTGGCAGCATTAGTTCACCCTTAAGTCCCGTGTCTGCTGAATGGCAGAGACATCCCAAGGCCACATTTACCTGCCTCCATTGCTCATCTGTTAATCCCTGTATGCTTAGCCACCATCGTTCCTTTCTCAGCTCTCACACACTTTATCTCTCCCTTCACCGCCATCTATATTCTACTTAAGAAAAATGACCAAAGGATGTTCCTTCTCTTGGGGTTAATTACTGGAAAATAGTTACATGTCCATTTTCCCCCTCGGAACACCCACAGGATTTGGCACATCATTTCAATAGAGCAGCATGTTAAAATGGTTTTCTTCCTCACCAGGTAATGGCTCTCAGGAGGCAGAAACCTTGTCTTATTCATCTTTCTGACCCTAGCACTTAGCGCAGTGCCTGACACAGGGCAGGATGTCAGTAAATATTTGCAGGAGAATAAACAATTGGATGGATGATTGGATGCATACATGAAGGAACGTCTCCAGGGACCCCACTCTCTTTCATCAAGAAATCACTAAGTCCCATGTTCTTGATCACCAAGTAGTAACTGAGTTGCCACCACACTTAGCACAATGTCTGATATATTATTGGTGCCCAATATGTTTTATTGTATAAAAAAATAAATACATATTTCAGGCCTTAAGGCAACATAAATTACCTGGGAGATATATTTAAACACTATTAGTTCTTCCAGTTTTCTGAAATCTGTCACAAATGAAGTGAGATTAGCAAGATGCCGGGGCCCTGAGCTACACCCTACAAGGGCCTGAGCTGTGCTGTGCAGGTGCCGGCTTATACGGAAGAAGCGTCAGCTTATGACATTTGCCATCACATCCCCTGTCAAGTTGCTGTGACAATCTCATTCATTGCATTACAGGGTTGGGGTCCTGTCTGGTTTCCATACTAAAAATCGTTGGACTTCTGGGATGCTGTTCAGTTTTTACCTTACATACTCAGTGAATTGTGTCATTGTCTTTTTTCCCCTTTCTGTTTTGGACCCTAAAAAAATTGAAGCTGAGTTTGTCCTAACAATGGAAAGGTCTTTTTATAATGCACTTTCTCGAAGTCAGTCTTGGCTCCCTTTTATTTCCTCCCCCCAACGTTCCCCCCTCCCTCTCACTGAGCAAGTGGTACTGAGCAAGCCCACATGAAGCGAGGGAAAGGTCCACTGGCAGATCCAGGACTAGAAGGACGCAGGCAGGAGAAGAGAAGGTATAAATGTCCTGCAGGAGGAGCAAGTCTGGAACAGCAATGGGAGGGAAAGTATACAAAGCAGAGCAAACAGCGTGTGTGAAGGCCCAGAGGTGGGAAAGTTCTTGGTACATTCAGGACTCCCAAGGCTAGCTCGTCTAGTGCAGCTCGGAGGGTCGAATGGACGGCGAGGGACTTTGAGGACCTTTGTCGTCCATGCTGTGGATTTATTCTATAGGAGATGGGAACTGGTAGGGTTTTTTTGTAACTGTGTTGAGTGGTGGCTAGGTGGAGGTGGGAGGGACGATGGAAACAGAAGTGTGCAGGGCCAAGGCACGTTTTCGTAGCAAGAGGGACAGGACATGGTGATTGATTAGATGTGGAAAGTGAGAGAGATGGGGGTGACAGAAATGGCTTCCAGGAGTCTATGAACAGCTGGTTGGTTAGTAATGTCCTTTATCAAGAAGGGGGACTGTCAAGGGGAAGTAGATGTGAGAGAGGAGAGAGACCTTAGCCAAGTTTGTTAAGCACAACAGTAGAGTATTATTATTTATATTTGATGACAAGTAAATATACTCAGGAAACTTTTTTCACTGGTTCAAGATCACATATCTAATAAGCAAAGGAACCTAGTTTCAGACCCAAGTTCACCTGAGTGATACTCAACTGTGCTGTTTTCTTGACAATTCTCATACGGCCTCTTAAGAGGAAAGAAGTGATTGGAGCATCCTGTACAGAATAATAGGAACAGTGACACAGGGAGGCCAACCTGAGATGGGACCTGGGCACCCCTGCATGGGCCACGCCAGGATCCTGTGCAAGCGCCAAGATTGTACGGCCCTGCCCTCCAAGACCAGGGGCCTGGAAGTCAACCACCAATCACATGATTCTGGCCAGAATGGCTTCTCCCCAGACCAGCAGCTTCAGCGTCACCCAGTAACTTGCTAATGTGCAAATTCTCGGGCACCAGCCCAGACTGACTAACCAGAAACTCTGGGGTTGGTACACAGCCCTCTGTATTCTCATGAACCTTCCAGGAGATCCTGATGCACGCGCAAGCTTGACAGTCACTGAGTTAAAGCATCTGGTTTCAACTGGTCTGAGCCTTTGCCTCTGAGCAGTGCTTGCCTGCTTGGGTGCACTGTCATCCCAACAACAGGCAGACTTTGGGTCAATGGGGAAGCTACTGCCGAAGCTGGGTGGAAGCTCATTTCCCACCATCCAATTCTCTGACATCAATCTGCATCTAAAAAGGAAATAGCTTTTTTTTTATTTTTATTTTTTGGGACTGTTGTTTTGTGGCAAGAGAAATCCTTTGCTATTTTAGGAAGGTAGCTTCAGTTATGGACAGGAAGTCTTCAGGGAAGGGGAAATTCTGACTTGAATTTTTAAAAGTTGTGCTTCTTGATTTACTTCTTTATCTTTAGAAGAGAGACAAATTAACAGAAGAAAACACTTAGTCAGCCTCAGCTGACTGAAATCTCTGGGTGAGAAGGAGAGCCAGGCAGGGGCCATTTGCGGGGACCTCTCGCTGCAGTTGAATAAGCCTGGGAGACAGAGGCCCTCAAGATTTCGCTTTGAACAGAGAATTTTTGCAAGGCAAACTGGCTTTAGGAGGAAGCAGAGCGTCTGGCTTTTTGGGAAGATGGATCCTCAGGAACATTCCTCAACCACTCTGACTCTGTGCTACCGGTCAGCCACACGGGTCCCCTCAAGAGTACCACCCTGGAAACCAAGAGCCATATTCACGACAGTCCACCTTACGGGCTTCTCAGGTTACAAATGTTTCCACCTTCCTTATCTGGTTTACTCTATAGTAAGCAAGGCATTTTGTATTATTTCCATTTCTCAGGTGAGAAAACTGAGACTCACATAGGAGGAAGGTAGGTCTCTCAGATGAATAAAAATTGTGGGCCATAGTTTTAGACGTTTCATCCCATTGACTTCTTAAAATGAGAAGTAATTTGGTGCTCATTTCATAGCAGAGGTCACAGGAGGTTAGAAATTAGAAGGGACTTCACTAAAGTCACAAAGTTAGGAAGCGGTGGGGGGGGGTCCTACTCAAACGCAAAGCTTCTAATGCCCAACCTGCCCCTGTGGGTAAGGGATGAATTCTTGAAAGTAGCCCAGCTAAGAGCTTTTATGGACCTCATAATGATCTCTAGAAGAGCGAAAATTTCAAAACAAGTGCTTAGTTAAAATTCAGTGTATCCCAACATGGCCTAGCCATGCAGTGGGCAAGTCCTTGTATCAGGGACGTTTGCTCCCATAGGTGTGGGTGTGCAGGGAGGGAGCAGAGACGTGGGGTAGGACCACAGACGAGAAGCTTTGCCCAAGGATCAGAATTCCCTTCACAACTTCCGTTCTGCCCTAGCCAAGATGAGAATTGTTAAACCCTATGTGGCCACACAAAAATCCCAACCCTGACACCCTGAAAAGTATAAAAGAGAAGTGTTCTCTGTCCTTGTGGCACAGAGAGGTGACCTGTGGCCACCCCCTCTGAGTCACCAATGGTGTGACATTAGAGGTGGCTGCCGGGCCTGGGGAAAGGGACAGTGCCCACAAAGGTGGCAAGTCTGAATCACTCCACATGTCCAGCAAGCAGGCCTATTCCAGACAGTCCGCTTCACATGGATTTAAACTGCTGCCCCATGAGGGTGTTTAATCACCTTGGCTTCCGGTCATATATGACCCATGTGAGTCATTGGAATATAAGAAAGAGCTGGACTATCTCCTTCTGCCTAGAAATGCGATGAAGTCTAAAATGGAATGAAAATGAGAAATTTCTATTTGTACTAGCAGTAAGAAATCTACCACTCAGTGGCCATAGATGCATTCAGTCTCTCCTTCGTGATTGATTCATTTAAAACATCCACCTTCCAGGTGATGATGATGGTATAGAAAATGGGAGAAAAGCAGGAATCGGTTAAAAAAAAAATAGTTCCCTGGCAGAAATCTAAAAATGAAAATTGGCTTTTATTAGCAAGTTCTGATTTTTGGTTGCAAGATAAAATATACACGTGTATTTTAAGAAAATCGAGTCCGAGTCACTCATCTTATGCTATCTCCCAGCCTCTGGGATTGAGTCAGAAATGGACATGTGTCCCAAGCCAGGCCAGTGAGACCTGAGGGAATATTTTGTTGAGGCTTCTGGGAAAGGAAATTTTTGCTACTAAAAACGATGCTCCCTCCTGCCATGGGGGTTGTTGTGTGTGGCCTGAGGCTGCCATCTTTCTTCTATTCAGAGGACCACGCCAGGCCACAGCAGAGGACACAGCCTAGCGAGCCACCAAAAAAAAAAAAAGAAAGAAAAGACCTGAGACCATGCTGGGTCTTGTGATGTGACTCCTCCCTTGCCTCGGTGTCGAGGGCCCCATAGGCAGGAGCTGGGCGTTCTCCCCATGTGCCTGCCCAGCCAGCCTGCCGTAGGGCAGGGGCGCAGCTCAGGGAGTGGAGAATGAGCAGATAGATGGCTTGAGAGCCTGGGGACCTGGGGTTTCCTCAGTGCTCTCAACTGAATTGCAAGCTTAACCTCATGCAGGTAATATACTTCCTAGGCTGAAATTCGGGGACGCACAGATGAAATTTTTGAAGAAGGGGCTTGGGTAGCATGTTGGGGAGGAAAGCAGCAGGAGAGGATAGGGACGAGTAAGTGCAAAGGTCTCGGCTTTGGGGCAGTGTTCCGACCAGGATCACGTGTGTGAGGCTGTCCAAGGCATGGACACGGTGTTCTCTTGTGGGTTTGTACATGCTGAGCCAGTGGGACCTTTGTGAGGAGTCAGGAAGAAGCGTCAGGCCTTTATTAGCTTAAGTGCTTTACCAGAGTCCAGATTACATCCAAACCTGGATGTTTTCAACAACAAACTTACGGTGGCTTTCCAAAAGCTAGAGGCTTGCCTTCCCTTCCGTCAAAAAGAGGACCGTGCCAGTTAAAGCTAAGAACCAGAAAACAACTGTGCAGATTTTAAAACTTGTATCCGATGAAATTTTAAAACTTGTATCCGATGAGATTTTTTTTTCATGCCGTTCTGCTTTGCAGACTTGTAGCAATGCTGTAGAGATAGGTCAAGTCCCACCCACAGGATCTGGCTCTATCTGAATCAGTGGCTGCCTTATCTGACAGAAGCTGCAAGGTCCAGTTGAAAACAATACCGGGTTAGATTCACTGGAGAACGAATGTAACTTGGCCAAGATGCTTGGCCTCCCTGGGCCCACAGCTTCACATTTACAAAGTGAGAGGTACAGCTAAACCAACATCGCGTTCCTCTGTGTTGAGAAATATCATTGCATGAAATGAAAATCCAAACAGCGTTTAGAGTAAAAGAGTATGGGGTCTGAGGACAGCCTAGGTCAATGTATGACCTCAGTTAACACACTCTCCAGCTCTTAGTTTTATTATCTATAGAATAGAAATAATCTCAGTTTCATGATCTATGTCATGGGGATTTTGGAAGGCTTCAAAGAGGTGATATAGGGAAAGTAATCATTTAATAAAAATTAATTCAACAAATATTTATTAAGCATATGCTATGTGCCAAGTACTGTGTCAGCCTCTGGAAACTGGGGGGTGAGCAAACTATGCATCACACTTACCTTCGTGGGGTATGCAGACAACAACTTAGAAATCACATTTACAAATGCAGAATTGCCTTAGGAGATAAGATCTGCAAAGGAAAGTAATAGGGCGTTGTGACACAGGCATAATACATGTTAATTCTTGTCCCAACTCCTCTTTTCATGCGGCAATGCCACCAAGCCACCATTCACCAACTGTTTCCCTCATAGCCCTTTTCATGGCTCACCACGGAGAATGCATCGCCCCAAGCTAGATTTCCCACTAGGTTAAATTTTCCACTCTTAGAGGTCTTTGGGAGTTTAGCTGGTTTCACTCGCAAAACATGCACAAAATAATGCATGACTATTCCTGGGAGTGGGAGGGAAACCTTTGAACCAATATTGCCACCCTCATGTTCTTTCTCTTACGTCTACATTACTGCTCATCTCTGCTGAGGTAGAGTTTTGATTAATCAACACATGCTGTGCCGGCCGTCATCTACAAAGGTCTCTGACTACAAAGAATGAGGGCTTCCTGCCCAGTCCGACACCCACCTGGCGCCAGGTAGATGCGGGGGCCCCAGGAGAGTAATTCAGCTGGTGTTGAACTTGTCCAAGAGCCAAGAAATGGGAGAAACCCCACTCCGGGAGCAAGGGGAGTTTAGCTTTGTTAGGCAAATAATGTCTGGCATCAGAGAGAAACTTGGACCTGTTACCTCCGAAATCCGTGCCACTCTTTGCTCATTCACAAATAGGGGTAGCCACGGCCCGTGCATTGGGCAGGGTTTTCATTCACATGTGAGATGACACCCGATAACTCCTTTCAAACTCATCACTTTGTTTACGCATCTATAATCACGGTCCTGGTTTAAATCTCGTCGTCTCATGCCTGGGTTATTGCAGTAGCCTCCTAATGAATCTCTCTCCCTCAGTCTTGTTCCCAAATCCCTTCTAATCCAGTTATAAACTTGCTTCCAAGTTTAACATATGAGTGATAGCCTATTGCCTTCTGCTTAAAACGGATGACGCCCCACTCCCTTCAGGACGAAACCCAAGATCTTAAGCGTGGCATTGGTGGCATGTGCCGTGAGTTGCCCGCCCACCAGCCATTCCTCCCTCTTCCATCCCAGCAGCATTCAATTTAAGACCTGGTTCCAGTGCGCCCAAACCAAGGGGATAAACTATGATTGTCCTAATCCAATGACAGTGGTCACAATTCCTCTTTGGACTAAGGGCTCTGGTTATCGATACAAGGAAAAGTCTACTGGGATTTTAGGGAAATCCTAAATCCTATTTTCTTCTTGATGAGAGAGAAGTATGTGAAAGGATGACACATTTTCTGTGCGATACATACAGCTTGGGGCTGTGGCAGCCACCTTGTGACTGAGAGGAGAATAGTAAGATAACTAACTCATCCCACTTTGCCTGGGACTTTCCCACTTTTAACACTAAAAGCCCCACATCCTGGGAAACCCCTTCGTCCCAGGATAACCAAGACAGTTTGTCGCCTTTGGAAGCATCACTGGCACTCTGAGCAAGAAGAAACAAAATGATGTGAACTACTCGATGACCACCATTGAGTGGCTGAACCAGTTCTGAGGTCGCCTTTCTCAATTCTTCCTGTGTAAATTCCCCAAGTGCCTGCACCAAGTTTTGCTAAGTTGAAGCTGACTCCAGACTGCTTTTCTTCTAATAATCTAGTGTGAAGAGTCCTGGGCCAGAGGAGATGGGGAAGCGGCTGGAAGTTTTGACAAAGAGGGAAGTAAAAATTTGCTACTGATTTTTACCCTGGTAATGAAAATACCTTGAGAGGATACAGAAGTGTCCTTGCATCTCCACAGGCCCACCTTACAGAGCTGGGTATCGACTGTTTCCAGGGGCCCCCACAGGGAGAACTCAGTTGAGGGCGGCAGCTCTCAGGCAGCAGAGATGGCAAATTGGGGGTGTGTGGGTCACAGTCACCTCCCAGAGAATATTTTACCTGGTTCATGCAGTCTTTGTGAAATGTTTAATATAAAGCTAACTTCAAAACCTTGAAATTTTACACAAAAATAAAGAATTCCATTATCTCTCAAAAGTTAAGAGTCTAGCAATTCCATCCTTTGAGAGAGTCACTGGGGAGGCACCCTAGGTTCTGTCCTTGGGCTGGGGGGAGAGCCCCCCCCATCCCCCAGGGAGGTGGCTATACCTTACTCCTCTTTTGGAGAAGTAAAAGTTTATTAAAATGATTAAAATTCAAATTCAATTTCTTATTTTGATATATAACAATGTCCCAAAGTCTAACCTCTTTTCGATGTGATTCTTTGGACTCTCCATATGTGTTAAGCCGCCCCAGGCCCTAGGCAAGCTCTAGGTGTGGTAAATCCGGTCCACCTTCCCGCAGGCCTATAAGCTGTTGGCGTAGAGTGACTGCCACCAGCTTTGGAAGGACATCTATCCTCAGCTAACTGCGTCCTCCATGACTCCTGTTTTTAGCAAGCCCATGTCATCCACATATTAACCAGCTCCTGGAGGATATGTCTCAGTTTTTGAACTTGGCTATAGGGAAATAGATTTGGGTTTCCCATGAGAAGAAATTAATTATTTACTATCTGAAATTTTTTTTTAGTTAAATAGCTTTAAAAATGAGATAGTGAGTTTCTCTATCACCAGGAGCATTCAAGGTGAAACGGAACCACCACCCAACACAGGGAAACCAACATGGGTTGAGAGCTGGTTTAAAAGACGCTCTTTGAGGTCCCCTGCTTCCCTGACAGGCACAAGTCCTTGGACAGCTGGGAGCAAGCAGGGCTTGTTCAAGGGGGACATACAGCAAGAGTCCTGAGAATTAAAAGAAAAAAAATAATAATTGGCACCTCATTTCAAGGCTGGGTCCAAAACAGTCTGGCAACTTTATCCAAAGCAGGAAGAAAAATTTTAGTGCACACTAGACTTGAAAAATAATCAGTACCTATTCCAGGAAAAATAATATCATTCATGTGCTTAGTACCATGTGGTTTGAGGTGCACTTTCACATACATTATCTTGCTCCGTGTTCATTACTCTAGGATAGGAGAGTAACCATTAATCCAGTTATACAGATGAGGAAACTGAGGTGCGGGGAAATTGTCTCTTCTATTCAATAAGTGCGCAGTAATCAGGACCTCTGTCTAGGTCTCAGTACTGTTTGTCTTGTACTTGTCCAATTTTATCTCACAGCAGCTAATCCCAGGGGCACAAAACCAAAGCAAAGCTCTAAGGATCCTCTAAGGGTCCCGTCGTGATGATCCCCCCATCAGGGAGATCCCGCTGATAACCTGGCAAAGTGGGGGCAGGCCGTACCATAGCCCAACCGTCTTCCCACCGGCCTCACTTAGATCGTCTTTCCTCTACAAAAGCCCACTTCTTTTTCTGCTTTAGAAAGGATGGACAGGTGGTCACCATCTTCCCCAGGACAGGCCCTCATCGGCCTGAAACCTGTTATTAAGCTGACTCTTCATCTTGTCCATCTCTAGACAAAATAATTGACTTAACCTTTCCCCCAAATGACAACCACCCTTTTGAGTATCAAACACCGTTTTCATATAAATGGAGAATTCCAGAGTGCCCACTTAAACAAGGTCCTCTTATTTAAAAGCTCCTCTTTCCAAAAGCAGTAGGGCTTTTAGCAAGTGAGCTGTTCAAGTAGCCCATTAGTGTTCTGAAAGGATCAGCAAGAAATACGGTTAGACCTCTGACCCCAGGTCTGGGTAAGAGCTTTGACGAGAGGACAATGGCCAGGCGCTGAGGTCAGGTCAGCCTGTTCCTCTCACTCCTCGGCCCTGGGCGTGGCCTCAGCCGCTCCCTTAGAAAGAGTAGATTTGGGGTCCCAGGGCTCTCTTTGGAACCCCCTCCTGGCCTCATTCTACTTCACATCCCAAAGCTTATTGCAGGTGAACCCTCAAGAAGGTTGCACTTGCTTCACTGTAATCCTTGGACCACAAATGCGCTCCTGTTTCTGCACAAAAGGGACTTGCAAAGAGTTTAGACGACTGTGACCCAAACTATTTTTCATCTGGTTTATGATAGGTACACAACTACCTTTCTGAGCTTTCCTGTCCTTCAATATAAACGAGAATAAACATCCCTGTGCGTTTGAGTGGTTATTGTGAGACATCCATGAAATGAGGTCTAGGAAAAGCTTTTAGCAATTTTGACATGCTTTGTGAATCCACGGGAGGGTTAATACGGCCACCTTAGCCACTCTTAAGACTATCGCCGAGCCAGCAGGTCCCCAGGGGACGAGAAAGACAATGTCTCGGTTAAACCTGGCTCAGACTCGACAGCAGGGACAGGGGCTGGCTGAGAGGCCCGCCTGTAACTTCCTGCTTCATCCCCTTTTGTTCTTGCACACCTGCCCTCTCAGACATCTGACATCAGTGTAAATAAGCCTCTCTGAGGAATCGCTTTTGTCATTGCACCTGCCTGTTCCAATTTACTTGCTATGATCCGGGCCGTGGCTCTTGACGGGCTATTCAAGGACTGAAGGCACAAAAGAAAGTCTCTCCCTGGGGCCCGTTTGTTTCTGTGTTGAGGTGCCCCAGTGGCTGCTTATCCATAAATGGGGCATTTTAGACCCCCCACCTTGTTCGTCCCTCTCTGCCTTTTCTAAGATCCTTGGGAGTCTGACGCCTAAACCGGAACCTGAATTTTTTCCCCTTTATTTACTTGGTCTGGAACTGAGTGCCTCCCTTTGTGAAATATTGAAGGAAGATCCTCTATAAATTTGTCATATACTACTTGCAATAAAAAAAGACAATTTTTTGTGAGTGAAATTTGTGTAATTATATTAATTAGCTTTAAAAAGCTGGGAATAACTATATTTACACAAAGTTGCACAATTTCTAAACAACTCCACCTTAAATAATATATGTCTTAATAATAGGAATATGTATAAATAAGCATGCAGTAGACTTTTATCTCTATCAGTTTTAAATCTCTTTTACTACTTTCATTTCCTTTCTTTTTTATTAAAGGATAGTTGACATCCAATATTATATGGGTTTCAGGTGTACGACATAGTTATTCAGCATTTATATGCCTTACGAATTGATCACCACAATAAATCTAGCAACCTTCTGTCACCAGACAAGTTAAGATTCTATTGGCTATATTCCCTGGGCAATTTTTATTGATAAGACAAACCAGACACAAATAGGCATCTCTTTGTAAATATGGGTAAGAAGAAGGAAGTCCAGTCTTGCCTCTAATAGATCGATTGCATTGTTGAACCCAATTCTTTATGCTTCCTCCGTATGACTCTGGGTTCCCCTCTAATAGGCCCAGTATATTTCCTTATCCCACGTGACTTGCTTGGGTTTAAAGAATGAGGGAGAAGTGCGGGTGTGCCTAGGTCTCAAGGGGCTTTGTGTGTTTAAATTTGCCCTCTTGAGCATCTACCTTGATCAGATGGAGAACGTGCCGGAGCTAGCTGGTGGGCCCCAGGACAGGGCTGAGGGACATATGGAGCAGGGGTGCCTCAGCTTAGCAGCCCCAGTCCAGCTCTGCTCCCCTGAGCCCTCCAGTCTCCCTGCAGACCCGGGAGACAGCCCAGCCAAGATCATCTGTCCCCCAGATGACCTACAGACGCATGAGCGGTGATAAGAAATGACTGTCGCTTTGTCCCGTAGCAATTGCTAATTAAACGATGCCAATGACAAGTCCCAGGGGGGATCTAAAGATTCATCTGTCCCTAAAATAAACTTGATGTTAAACAAGAAGAAATTTTAGGAAATACATTAAAGTTTTTCCTTATTACCAAAAAATTGATTCATTCCAGAATACAGAATACTTGGAAAAATTGAAATAAGAAAAAAAAGAAAAATCAAACATCCTTTAATCTTGAGGAAATTTACATCTGCTAACATTTTGGTGTTTATAGTCTTTTATAAAACCAAAATGGTTTTGTTACTAAGTTTAAAAACAACAGCAATAAATCACAATGAAAATTGTCAATAGGTTTGAGTGAACAAAAATATAACATACCTGAGTGTTTCAAGGGAATACTAGAAAACAAAGAGGAAGAAAAAAGGAGAGGAGATATGGGTCACACCTATGACAAAAATGTGACAAATAAAGAGTTCATTACACTGAGAAGAATGTGTGGTCCTGAAAGCGAGATGGTCAAAGGATGCATCGAAAACACTGGCAAAAAGGGACTCAAAACTGGTAAACATCACATGGAGAAATGGAGAAATGCCCACTTTTATAAGAAAATAATAATATGCTAATTTAAATGACACTGAAATATTACTTTCCTTATGACATTAGAAAACAAAGTGCAAATGACATTGAAGGTGGGAGATAGCAGGTACTCGTATACGTTACTGGTAAAGTGGTAAATATATGTAACCCTTGGGGAGATAAATATGGCTTCATAGACTTAAAATATGCTTGTATTGGTCCCCCCAGTTTCACTTGCAGGCATCTATCTTAATTAAAGGCATAATCCAAAAACACAGTCCAAATTCTCTGTATAATGGGTCAACAATGAGGTAACCTTTAAGTAAATTATGATACGCCCGAATGATAGAACGGTAGGTAGCTACCAAAATAGGGAGCATCAGGCATTTTCGAAACTTAATAGAAATGCTAACATTTAACATTAAGTGAAAAATCACCACTCAGTTACCATAGAACATAATTAAAATTCCGTACAATAAAATTCATGAAAAGAAATACACCAAAATGTCCATAGCAGTTTGTTTTGTTTTCGATGATGCCACCGTGAACCGCTTTATCATTTGTTTCCCCTGTTTCATTATCCGCCAGTGCGGAGGTCGCCTCGGTCCTGGGAGCCGGTCCTGGCAAGTGCGGCTCCGGACGCCGCGGTCAGGAAATGGTAGCGCGCCCCTGCTTAGATAGCTCTGGCTCTGTGACACCCGCGGAGTCTTGCAATTAAATTATTTTCCTAAAAATTGATCTTCACATTGCCCCTGGATGTGGTCCTTAGCTGCTTGCTCGCTGTGGTGGTGAGGGTTCTCTAAAAGCAGAGCCTAAGATGAGGGTTCTGTGAAAGTGATGCATTGAGGGGGTGTTCTCGAGAGGACGGATGAGGCAGCAGGGTAAGGCACCGGGAGGAAGTGAAGGAAGGGTTTGGTCCTGGCTGGAGATGGGCTTCAGCTTGGTCCCGCGAGCTCTGGAGCTCGACCCAAGCTCTTCATCTCTGTGCCCAGCAGGCGGCAGGCTGGGGCTCTCTTCCCCTCCCCACGCCTCTTCAGTGTGGGTGGCTCCTGCTTGGGGAGGTCCATTCTCTGGAGAAGGAGACGGTTCTGGCTCGTCAACAGCCTCGCTCCCAACAGTGGCACCAACCTTATCGCCTCGGGGCCTCTCTCCGCTCCCTCTTGTTATCCACTCATTGTTGACCTTGGCCTTTGTGGATCTGAACCACATTCAAGGCTAGATTCACTCTGTTTCTTAGCTCCCCCTCATCTTCTGCCACCTCGTCTCTCTGACACAAAGTGAGGACATCTCACCAGAAGCCAGGCATGGACAAAACTGGAGCTACCTAATTCAGCACGCTCAGTCAGTTGAAGGCATGGACTGTGCTCACCAGACGGTCACCGACCCGAAAGTCGAGGCAGCGTGGGTCAGGGTCCTCGGCCCAGCCAGAGTGTCCTCCCTCACACATGAGCTCAGGAGACAAGTCTTCAAAGTCTATCATCCCAAACCCTGGGACCATCCCACCAGGAACATGATGGTGACCATGTCGGCTAAACAGAAAGAATGGCGAAACGTTTTCAAAAGTATCTGAGAGGTAAAACGAACAAACTGGTGACTCAGATCTGTTAACCCTTCTGGTGAGGTTTCCAGCCTTTTGTTATCTCTTCCAAGAGCCACCATCTAGTGATCTGTAAATATTTACTGGTGCCTGGAAGGATGGGAAAAGAAGATTTTTCTAGGTCAGTTGGTCATGCGTGAAGGTGAACGCATGGACGTTCGCAGCGTGCCTTACGGACAGTAAAAGATGGGGCTGCCTGGGGGCGTGGGGGAGTTAGCCAACAGAAGATATTGTTGATGGGACCTCCTTGGTGCTGGGACTTTATGCCGCCATTAACTAGGAACTTGAAGCTGTTCCATGAACAAGATTACGTGACACAAGGCCTTACAAGCCATAGCACAAACATGGTCTTGGGTATGTTTTTATCAAATTTTTTTATTATCAAAATGTTTTACGCTTATCCCTTAGCCCTTTCAATAGCCGATGCTCATTTCTCTGTTCTCCGGCTGCCGCAGGGGCGTAGATCATTTTACACTGTATTTCTTGGTCTCGTTAGGCAACCTTCTCCCCTGTTAGGCTGGCAGCTACGACAATTGTCTTTTTTATCTTTGGATTCCAAAGAACTGGCAGTATATATTGAATGAATGAATGAATGAATGAATGAATGAATCACACTTTCCTCCTCTAACACCTCTGCCAGAAAATTCTTCAGTGTCTACTTTGTACTTTGCTCTACAAATGCACCAGGCCCACTCCTGCTACTTATCTTCCCTGCTCTGTGCTCCCATGGGCTGAATCCACTTGACGCTTTTGGTTTTGAATTCCAAAAGTCTAGCTTCTGCTGGTTCTGCCAGGTGAGGCCAGTGCAAGTGATACTCACAGGGCCTTTGCTGCATTACCAGGCCCCCAGACCTGCAATCTTCCAAACAATTTCTGTAGCCATAGCAACTATGCAATTGCTATCCTTATTAATAATGATAATACTGTTTATTGATCCTTTATGCCTGCCATTTTGCTAAATGCTTCACATGTACTTTCTCATTTACTATTCTAACCGCATTATAAGTAAAATGTTATCATTATCCGTTTTCCAGAAAAGGAAACTGAAATGCAGATGAACCTGGTGACTTGCCCAAGGTAAGTAGGCTCATGAAATAAAGGAGGGGGGGAAACGAGTCAAATGATGGAGCAAGCTACTGAATCCAAGTGCAGGTCACTCTCGGGCTCAACTGCCCGCCCCTACGGAAAGCTGATAATGCCCTGGACTTTGTGCTCGGTGCTTACCGCAAATTATTTCACTGAACATGCCAAGGAAGCACTATAACAGGGAATAGCTCAATTGTGGCGCAAGAAGGGCCAAAAGGGGATGAGGAGAAATGGAACCAAGTGTCAGATGCGAGGGGACTGCTGGGGCCACCTGAGGAAGGTCCAACCACAGGATCAGGGGCTGAGGGGTCCTGCAGCAGCCTGGGATGTGAGGCACGAAATGAGTTGGGGTGAATAGTTTGGGATGAGGATGGAGAAGACTCTGAGTGTCTTCTCACTCAGACATTCAGACACATGAGGCTGGAACCCCATGCTTCCATGTGTTATTGGGTGAGAATGAAGGCAAGAATCATAGGTTCGAGGGCCAGACTGCAAGAGCACTGCAGGACTCCACAGTCCCCTGCTGGTACAGCCCTCACGCCTGGTCTCTCCTTTTAGGGCTGGTTGGGTGCTGCACACCTTCACTGTAGGCTCCTCACTTACATGAGATCATGTGTGGAGGGGGCTTTGGGGTGGAGCAGATCCAACACTGACGTGGGGTTCAAAGACCCTAAGTTCCTTTCCTGGTTCAACCTTGCACCAGCTGTAACATCTTTAGAAATTAATTTAACCTCCCTGAACCCTGGTTTCTTCAGCTGTCAGTGAAAAAAATGATACCTACTCCATATCAGGATGGTTGACGGGCTAAGTGGGGCACCACATGGGAAGCATTCAATCCAAGGTGCACATGGAAGGCATTTAACAAACACTAACCTCCTTCTCCAGCTGTCCTTCTGTAACTGCCTTTTTCATTGTATTCGACACTTGTTTCGTGCACTTGATCCTGCGTCTCCCACTAAGCTAGGAATTCTTTCAGGGCAAGGACTGTGTCTGTTATTGCCTTGGCTCATTCATTTATTCATCCACTCATTCACTCGTTCATTCAACGTGTATTATATGTTAAACACAGTTTACCCACAGTTGATATTATGGCTTTGATCACTTGGTAAAAATAATCAATACTGTATGATGGTTTTTTTCAAAAAGATCCTTCCCAAGTGTGAAACTATGTCCAAGTTTTAGTTCATACATCAGAAAAATGTTGCATGGAAAGGCCACTGAGTGTGTGACGCCGTCAAACATCGGATCAGCACGCTCCACAGTTAAAAGGAGTCACTCCCAGGGGGTTTCCGTCCCCTTCCATTTCTGACTACATTGCCGTAACCCCACCCTTCGCACCTCTTACACATTTTGGAGGAGTAAATAGTTCAATCAGTTTCACATAACAGCTCCTCAAATTTTTAAATGTAAAAAAGTTTTCCAATTATAAAAGTAACTCTCGCTCACTTTAAAAATAGCTTAATTAAAATAAGAAAAAGGAGAACACATTTAAACCATTTGTAATCCTCCCAGGTAGAGGTACCCATGGTTAACACTTTGATATAAACCCGTCTAGATTTTTGAAATGTGTTTGTGGGCCTGTTACATGCCTAAGACAGGATTATGCTATGTAATCTCAGTTTGTCTTTCATCGTTCTAATTTCCACTTTAACCGTCGAGTGGGCTGATCCCGTGTTTGACAATGTCACACAGTAGCCTTTCCATGCAGCATTTTTCTGATGTATAAACGGACTTGGACATAGTTTCACACTGGGGAGTGATTGCTGTTTGTTTA
This sequence comes from Mormoops blainvillei, assembly GCA_004026545.1. NCBI lineage: Eukaryota > Metazoa > Chordata > Mammalia > Chiroptera > Mormoopidae > Mormoops > Mormoops blainvillei. Next base: position 88,691 of record PVJD01001433.1, on the reverse strand, counting down.
TCAGAAAGATGAGTTTTCGTATTACAGTGAAGTCAAGCGTGGCAGTGCTTATGTGACTTGAGTTCTGGGCTAACCCTTGTGTCAACAGGCATCTGTCCTCGAGCGCGGAGGAAGGTGTGTGCAGACATCCTGCAGGTGCGGCTCCCTTGCAGGTACTGTTTCTCTGACATCCTCATTCATTCTAATTTTTTTCCCCTACTTTCTCTCCCTCGTTGTCGGCACTTTCCCCTCTCCTGGTCTGCTAAAAGTCACAAAGACATTTAGCAGTGTCACCACAAAGGAAGGTGAACTCTGTGGAGATCTTTGCTCTGTGGACATGTCCAACCGCTGCAGATGGTCCTGCTGCAGTGGCAGCGTAATGTACAAACGATGAAGCCACGCCAAGGACATCGTGTTCTGCCTGTACTCAAATCCCATCGAACGGCCAATTCTTCCATTCAAAAGTTTGAATAGGATGGTACTTTAAAAAGAACTCCAGCTGGTTCAATTTAGAGCCTGAAAAATAATTCCGGCCTAATAATACATTCTGGTTCCTTGGGCTGGAGGGACTCAATGTGCTGTCATTCACTTTGAGCCGCCTCTCAGTGTCACCAGCTTCTCTGCCCACACTGGCCTCGGTAGGCCCGGGTCATTGATGAGAGTAGCTTCCAGTGTGTCTCTGGCTTTTCAAGCAGCCTCGTGTTTGCTGATGCATTTTCAGAGCTTGATGGTGCAAGAAATATTGCTATTTTTGTGAGTGGTTTGGCCTCTTCAGTCCTAACAGCGACATCTCGCCCCATTCGGCCCCAGCACGTCAACCCATCCCTTCTTTTGTGTGTAAACTATTTGCCAAAGAAAGCCCACCCTCCCTGCATCTTGTTGTTAATACCTACAAGGAATTTCCTCTGCTTGTGTTTGTCAACTCGATTAGTAGATATTTTCAGGATGTTGAGTAGTATTTTCCTGGTTCTCTGAAGCCTTAGCTTCCCAGAACACATGGCCAGGCCCAGGCCCTCGTATTGCCTACTTTCATTCACAAACACAGCCGGCCAACGACACAGAGGCACTTTCCATGGCAGGGCGCCCTGCCAGGCACCTGGGTGAAGGGAAGTAAGAGAAAGCCCCAATCCTGTGGGTTCAAAGCTTGGCTCCACTCAGTGCTCCCTGCCCACCCCCGCACACATCCTCCCCAGGCTGAATTATTCCCGCTCCCACACTTGTACCTGGATTACAGTCCTTGCCCCCACCCACTGTGAGCCGGGCACTGGCTCTGCACCTAGTGATCCCAAGCCTCCCAACTTCTTCGGTGTGTGAATATCATCCATCCTATTTTGTAGATGAGCAATAAAAACTATGACTAAGATGACACAATTAAAAAGTGGCAGAGCCAGAGGCAAACACAAGGGAACTGACCCCAAGGCCCATGCTTTTTACTACTTATTTATCTCTGAAGTTCCAACACCTGGCAGCATATGTTTATTGAGTGAATGAATGAATGAATGAATGAAACATTCTTTTCCTTCTACATCACCTCCTAGTGCAGAAAAGAGCAGGGAGAGAGAAATAAACCCCTGGGTGCCCATGTGTGTGAAGCAGGGAGTTTGGGATAGCCTACTGAAGGAGATAGGATTAAGTTTCTTTTCACAAGGTTCTCCTGCTCCTCCCACCTCAGGGGCTCGCACGGAGCCTCAGAGGTCAGCGGACCACTAGGTTAGTCTACGCCGTTGTGGAGACCGTCGTCCCTTAGAAGCACTGCCCAGGGAGGCCGCTCAGGGATCACCTAGGCTTGGTTTGTGACAGGAACACTCATGTGCACACACCTCCAGCTTAACCGTCCCTGGGCGTGGGTCTGCTAGGCCCCTCGGGGTGTCCCTTCCCAGATACCACCTGCCCCAGGTAGCTGGCTCTGTGCAGAATCTGGGACCCTTTACAGAATCATTGTTCAGCAGAGGTTGGGAAGAGACAGAACAGGATGAGATCATCCAGGCTGGAATGTTCCAGAAGGTAGGGACTGGTGGGGGGTGGGTGATAAAAACTTAACTTTCCACATTACACATGTTTGTAGCTTCTGAATGTTAACAACAAAATATTGACTAGTACATTTCCAATATGTGGGAAGCAGTTTAATGCCATGACTACATAGCCAGGACCCAGAGTCACAATGCAAAGGTCAGATCTGAGTTCTACTACTTGTACCAGTTCCTTGTACTCGCTGCAACTCAGTCACCCTGTATCTGTAAGTATGATAATAGCATCTACTTTGTAGGGTTGTTGTGAGGATTAAATGAGATAAAGAATGGAAGGCTTCCGTGCAGTTTGGGCACAAAGAATACTCTTAACCAACTTTTTATTATTATACAATTTATTATGGTTGTTATGATTAGTGATATTGCAAACTAACAAAGTTTAATAAACATGGGGAATTTCAGAGGAGGGAGGAAGCTGGCCACTCCACCAGACACAGAAGCTTCTGGAAGCCCGCTGAGGGTAGGATTGAGAACACAGATGCAGTTAAAACCAATGGTCCCTTTTCTGCCCCCACATCCTTCAGCTTCTTAGCTTCTTCTTATTTTCCTGAAACCTCAGTTACCTGGGTAATGGCGCAGTGAGGGTGATGGCGGGGGAGGGGGTGTGGTGTGTGGCGGGAAAGAGCGACAGGTCACAGGGACCCCAAGTTGAAAGGGGAAATATTAATGGAAGTGGACTATGCAGATTGAGTCTGCAAAGCGGTGGGATTTTGTTTTGTTTTGTTTTTTAATTAACGCTGGGAAAGCTTCAATGTGAGCTTGTCATGAAATCCTGGGCGCTCCGTCAGAGGGGGCTTTTCTGAGGCTGGTTTGACGCTGGTATGATCTCTCCAAGGTCATCGCAGCATCAAGAAAACCAACAGTGAAAACCAGCCAGCCGCGCAAGCACGCGGCTAGGCAGTCAGACCTTCCTCCTCCGCTCGTCTGGTGCACAGGCAGCCACCCAGAGGAAAATCCCATCAGCTCGCTGCGTTTCCAAGTTTGCTCAGCAGCGATAAAAAGAAACTCCAAACATCTACATATCTGATCAGTTTACCTTTATCCTTTAATCGAATAAACCTCAGCCCTGCAATCAGAAAGAAAAACATTTTGCTAAGCGTTTCATTTCTCCCATGATTCATCTAGCCGCGGTCTCCAAGCTGACATGGTGGGAATGAGGTATTTAATGCTGAAATAATTTTTATGACGGCATCACAAGAGGCTGCAGTGGATTTTAAGGTACATCATAGTTTAATCACAAGCACACATAAAGCATATATTGCTTGAAAACTTTGGAGAAGCTTGAATGGGAATGTCAGAATCCGCATTTTAAGGGAAGGGCTTTGTTTGTTTGTTTGTTTTTCAAGTTCATAACTCCTTCAGTGTCCTTGGTTAGCCTGATAGGCTTGGAAGAAAAGCGTTTTGGAAAGAAACAACAAAGTAATCTAAAAGGAGATTTCAAAGCAGCAGACGCCCAAACGCATTAAAATGGGTAAACTTATGTTACTTGTGAGCTGGAGGGAAGGTCTCCTTCAAAAAAAGCACAAAGATTCCCGGAAGCCAGGGACATTGGCAGCATTTCCAGGGACTGTGCTCGCAGCCAGTGCCTTTCACCGGTGTGTCCCAGACTCAGTATCCTTGTCCTCTATGGTGGGAGGGAAATTAAACCGTCACCTTGGTTCCTACTGCTGGGGCTCAGGGCACCCTCTCCCTGGGAATGTTGCCTTTTAGGTCCAGGAAAACAGGAATGAAAAGGCAGAGAGAAGTGGGTCAGTGAAGAAGGAAAGTGTGCAAGAGGAAGAGGAGGGACTCTGAAGAGCTTTTTGAAGAGGCAGGTTGATGTGGTAAGCAAATCTGAACTTTGGAGCCTGACAAGCTTGGGTTCAAATCCTGGATCTGCCATTTCTCAGCTGTGTGATTGGGGATCAGTTACTTAACCTATGTAAGCTTCACCTTCTCAATCAGGGGAAACTGTCTGGTGCATTGGGTGGTCGTGAGAATTAACGAGAGGGTTTATGTAAAGACTTTAGGGCAGTGCCTCAAATATAATAGGCACACAATAAATAGTTTTCACGTTTCCTCTTGTCTCCAATCTCTTCAAAAGTGAGAAGATAAAAATAAAATGTTTCACTCTATTCAAATCTTGCCCTTCAACCCCGAGCCCCCGCCATGGTGCACTTTTTAAATTTTTTTAGCAGAAGAAAGCCCCAGGCTGCAGTCTGTCCTATGCTGCGTGCATCAGAACACCTTCTACTGCATCACCGCCGGACTATTCCACTGCCCGCCACTTCTGCACTTTCACTTGTGTCGTTCTCCTCAACTTGGGATTCTCCGCATTTATCCATGAAATCCTACAGTTATCTTCTCCTTTCCATCGCATTTATTGGCCAACGATACTGTACCAGACCTCTGCTGGGAGGCAGAAACATGAAGAGAAAAACGACCAGCCCTAATTTGAGTGTGGTGGCTGGGTGGCGGTGGGGGGAGATACATTATTCCACAAAAACATTAATGTAAGCAAGGGAGGAGTAACAGTTCTGCTAGAGAGAGGGGTGTGAAGGGTACAGAAGGGAGGTAGCGATTGTGCTTGACTGTGAAGGTTGCGTAGGAGTGTTTGAAGAAGAGAGAGGGAAGGGGTACAGTGGCAGCAAGGCAACAAAAAAGACTCCACTTCTAGGGAGTGGAACCCCGAAATCACTTTGTAGCTAGAAGAAAATAGAATAGGGAAGAACAAATAAGAAGGAATGGCTGGGAGGTGGTGTCGTGAATTAATTAAGGCACAAGATGAGGCACAGATCTGACCTCGCCACGTCAGAGCTGTGCATCCCAGGGCAGATCCCTCACCTCTCCGAGCTTCAGAGTGGGGGTAAAACTAGCACCTAGGTAGCTGGGTGTGTCGGGATAAAATAACACGATCCCTGTGATGTTCTTGCAGGGACTCTGACAACACAGGAAGTGCTGAGAAAGCATTAGTGAGTCTCAGATTTATTTTTCAAGTCTAACTGAAATGCCAACTTCCATTCAGCTTTTCATGACTCTCTGAGTCAACTCTTGACTCCCTCGTTCTCGGTGCTTTCGTGGCAATTTTATTAAAGCTCTAGTTAGCATTTATTTCACAGCCTTTTGCATGACACCGTATTTGTTTTTCTGCTCGTGTCTCTAACAGGGGAAACCCTGTGTCTTGTTCCCCTGCTCCATGCCTCACACTACAAAGCACAGTACTTTGGGCATGGTGACTCATCACTAAACACCTGTTGACTGAATGAATGAAACTTTTCATTAAACAACTTGAATAATTTTAAGAAACAGAGCTAATAGCAATTCTCTAATCCAGTGTTTCTATACCTGGTATAAACAATCTTCAATAAGAAGTGCATTTTTACCTCAAGGCCCAGTGTGGTCTACATATATATATTTATAGCCAAGTAAAGCAAAAATTTCATGAAACAATAATTCTTACTACTGCAGTACTTCCCACACTGTTCTAATCCATTTTTAAATAACTTAAAAAATTTTTTTTAATTTACAAAATTTTTGTGAAGGTATCACAGAAAGAGTCCATACACCTCACACCCAGTTACCTCCATTATTAACATCCTACTTCAGGATGACACATTTCTCTCAACTGACGAACCAATATTAGGACATTCTTAACTGACGTCTATAGTTCCTTCAGGTTTCCTTAGTTTTTAACTAGCGTCCCTTTTTCTGCTTCAGAATCCCACCCAGGATGTCACAGTAGATCCATGTCTCCTTAGGCTCCTCTCAGCTGTGGTCATTCCCCAGGCTTCCCTTGCTTCTGATGACCTTAACAGTTTTGAGGAGGACTCATCAGATATTTTGTAGACTGCCCCCCTAAACTGGGGTTCATCTGATGTTTTTCTCAGAATGAGACTGAGGCTGTGGATGTTGGGAGGAAGACAACAGAGGTAAAGTGCCATTCTTATCACATCTTATCAAGGATACACTGTCCATGTGACTTACGAATGTTGATGTTGACCTTGACCAACTGGCTTGAGGTAATGCTTGTCAGGTTTCTCCTCTATAAATTACTCTTACTTTTTCTTAAATTTTTAAAGCTTTATTGTATTTTTTTCAATTACCATTTAGTCCCCTTATACGGCCCCCAGCAATCACCACATTATTGTCCACATCCATGAGTCCTTTTTCCTTTTTGCTCAATTCCTCCTTTTTCTTTCTCTCTCCCTTCCTTCCTTCCTTCCTTCCTTCCTTCCTTCCTTCCTTCTTTGCTATACTCTTTGGGAGGAAGTCACTATGTCAGTCCACACTTAAAGAGTGGGGAGTTATGTTCTATCACCTTGATCACGGGACATCTACATAAATTACTTGGAATTCTTCCACACAGAAAATTTGTATTTTCTCCTCTTATTTACTTATTTGTTCAATCATTTATTTCTATCAGTATGAGCTCATGGATTCTTTTTATACTTTGGGTTATAATGCAAGACTACGTTTACTACCTTGATTATTTTGTTGCTGAAAACAACTATGGTTGTGCCTTTTTTGTTGGCTCCTATACACCTCTGGCGTATCTTCATTATTCATCACTGTGGGTTCTGTTTATTTATTTATGTATGCGCTCTTCCCTATTTTCTGGCACTACGAGATGCTTCGGAATCATCTTGGTCACTTCCTGCCATAACCCTAGAGTCAGCCTTTCCTCCAAGAAGCCCTAGTAACTTTTATTAGAGAAAAATATTAGCAACTAAGATCTCGGCATGAGGTGTGTTCAGCACCACCGGAGTGCCATTGCTTTTAGACCCTTTCATCTAAGAGAACAAAGGGGTACGAGTGTATATACTAGCTGGTATACAGATATATTTCTGTAAATAGTTCAATGTGTAACCATTTGTATCTATATTAAGGTGCGCGTGAGTTCATAGAGGAGTCTCCAACTCCACTCCATTAAGACGTGTGTCATTCTCGCCTTCGTTCACTGCTCATCTGTCGTCTCCCTCCACTCCAACGGTGGGAAACCTCGTTTCCAGGATGTGCCATCTACTTGTTGCATTTTTCGGCTCCAGTGTAGCGGTCTCAGCGTCATCAGCCTGTACCGGTATGGGACTCAGCTTTATCAACTAGATTATAGTGCTATGCACAGCTCCCTTGGCCACAGTCTTACAAACCCACTCACTTCCAGAGTTACTTTGCTCAGCACCTGTCCCCCCCAACCCTCTTCAATGAGGTTTTCTCATATCTTCATATCTCAGCCTTCCACAAAGTTCTTGTGTTGGGGCTTCCCTGCTCCATTATCTTATTTCCAGTCCCAAAACTTACATGTGTTTCATAGCTTAGCAGGCAGAGTGATAGTCCCCCAAAGAGGACACATCATAATCTCCAGAATCTGTGAACAGGCTGCATTATAACACGAAGAAGAATTTGCAGATGTGATTAAGATAATGAGACGGGGAAAATATTTTAGGCTGCTCAGGTGGGCCCGATATTATATAACACGAGTCCCTGAAGGCAGAGCAAGCTCTCTGGCTGAGAAAAGAGATGAGGCAGAGGGTGGTATCAGAGAGATTTAAAGCACAAAAAGGACATGATGTCACCCCTGCTGGCTTTGAAAGCGAAGGAAGGAAACTGGGAGCCTAGGAATGAGGGCAGCTTCTAGAAGCTGAGAACAACCTCTGGCCAACAGCCAGCAAAGACACGGAGATCTCTGTCCTGAAACAGAAATGAACTTAATGCTGTCAACGACCTGAGAGACTGGAACAAGATTCCCAAGCTCACGCCTTCAGGAAGGAACGCGGCCGTGCCAGCCCTGCGGACACAGCCTTGGGAGCCTCCAGCCTGAGGAGCGAGCCAGGACTGCCGTGTCGCTGACCTCCAGAACTGTGAGATAATAGATTCGTGCTGTTTTAAGCTGCTAAGTTTGTGGTAATTTGTTATGGCAGCAATAAAAATTATACATCTTGTTTAGATAGAAAATATCTAGGTTAGAAATATTTTCCCCTCTGTACGTCAGGGATACCGCTCTGCTCTCATCTAACATCTAGTGTTACTATTAAGAATATCAGTGCCACTCTCATTTCTGTCCCTTTGGAAGTGATCTGGTTTATCTTTGAAGATTTTCTCCTTACTCGATTATGTTCTGAAATTTCAAAACAGTGTGCCTTTGGGTGGGCCTTTAATTCATTCGCTGGGATGGGCCCTCGGTAGAATTTTTAAATCTGGAAACATTGCAAAGGGTTTTGTTGCAGGCATACCCCCCAAAAATTTAGCTATGGAAAGCACTTTGGCCTGTGCCCTGCTAAGCGGTCCTAACGGTCTGCACAGGCTCCACCGATCTGGGTTGAGCTGGGCTGGGACCCCCTTCCCATGCCCCGTATTATCGCTGATCTTCCAGCAGGGAAGCCAGGCTTGTTCATAGGTTATCAGTAGTCAGCAGTGGTCCCAAGAGAAAGAGTGGCGGGGTGTCCAACCTTTTGGCGTCTCTGGGCCACACTGGAAGACGGGTCGTCTTGGGTCACCCATTAAATAAGCAAACACTAATGAAAACTGATGAGCAAAAATAAAAAGGCTTTAAGTAAATTTATGATTTTGTGTGGGGCCACATTCATAGCCATCCTGGGCTGCATGCGACCCGGGGCCCGCGGGTTGGACACCCCTGTTTCTCCAGCCCTAGGCTCAGAACTTGTGCCACACTCTATTGGCTGAAGCAAGTCACAAAGCCAGCTTACACTCAGGGAGCGGAGAAAGAGATTCCGCTTTTTGATTGGAGTATTATGACTATTTTTGTATGCCCAGAAGGCCTTTTTCTTTTCTGCTTTCTTTCTCTCTACTCCTCTGTTACCTCGTTCGGTGACCTTCTTTAGGGGACCATCGAACCTCCAGTACTGGTAGAATTTGTTTCCTATCTTTTCTATTTTCTATTTCTTTGCCTTTTTTTAATACTATCTAGAAGATATTTTCAACTTCAATTTCCAGTCCTTTTATTGATCATTTTTTCATTTTGACTGTCATAATTCTTCATTTTAATTGCCAAAAAAAGCTCTTTCTTTCTTATTCTCTGAATGTTATTTTTATACTAACTGGCTCTTTTGTCATGGATGCAATAATTTCTTTTGTTTCTCTGAGTGTTTTAGTAGAGTGTTGTTTCGCTTTAAAATTTTTTTCTGCTCCCTGAAACTCAGATTGTTCTTCCAAGTTCCTCTGTATTTTCTCTTCTGATTCTAATGTCATGTTATAGGGCTTCCTGAAAGGCCTGAAGGCCCTTAGTTCCTATAACATTGACTGGAAGCCCTGCATGTGTAAACTGGGCTTGCCACCTGGTGGGCTTCAGAGGAGAGTTCTTTAGAGTCGATATTTGCCTTTAATTGAGAGAACACCCCATATACCAACATATATAGGTCTTTCCTCTGGTACAGATTAATTTCTCGCAACTTCTTCCTGCCTCAGGGCCTTTGCACATGCTGTTTCCTCTAACTGAAATATCCTCTTCCTCCCCTCACCGTCTATTCAGTACCTATATATTTTAAACTTAATTGCAAGTGTCACTTCAACAGCGGTGCCTTTTCTAACCCTTCAGGGTTAATTTCGAGCCCTTGCAGTAAGCGTTTACAATATTTTGCACTTCTTAATACTGGTACTTATCCCACACATAATTTAAAATATTATTTTATTTAAATACCTATCCAAGCTCTTCCTACCTAGGCTACAAGCTTCGTGAGGGCAAAACCCTTGTCTGTGCTGTTCACTGCAGTGTCCCAAGCACCTAGGCTAGTACCTGGCATGTAATAGCAACCCAGTGACTATGTTTTCAATAAATAAAATGACTTTCCCAACTTACGCATTTTTTTTTAATGAAAAGAAAACAAGCTCTGTTGCACCCTCTTACATAACTCTTCTCCTTTCTGAGTGTCCCAACTGCAGTTCCAAATTAAGCCTCCCAAGGACTCTCGGAAAGGCTGTTCTCATCCTAACACACACTGACCACGGAAACTCCTGGTAGACCAAAAGGCTGCAGACATTCGGTAGACAGCCCCAGCTCACAGGAGCTGTCTTATTTTAGAGGCGAGCCAGGGTTGGGCTTGTCCCCAAGACAGGAACTCTTTTAAATAGATAGATGAGCCAGAGAGGAGAGCTGTAGCATCTGCTTGGGAAGCTGTCTCCTCATTTCCGATGTTAACTCCTGGGTCCTGGCATTGGTGGTGCCACTTAAGTACCTGGATGTCTCAGAAGGAACGGAAAATGAATAACTGTCTGTTGGCAGATTTCACCTTACTTGGCACCAATACAACTTTCCCTACATGCTAGAATAAAATTAAAAAATGTTTAAAATAAGTCCATTAATGACTACGGTAAGCTCAAGAAGTATTTAAGGTTTGTGGTCTGTCTGCTTCAAAGGCTACACCTCACCTGTGACTAGAAGCACATCCAAGACTGCAAGGTACAGAAGGAGGATCTCCTTACCCATCCATCCTTCCACTCCCGTCTCAGAAAAAAGCAGACACAAACAAACAAATATGTTTTATACACTCAAGACAAGGTATCCTGAAAACCTGACCTTAAAATAAGACAGAGCTGCCCTAGCCAGTGTTGCTGAGTTGGCTGGAGCATTGTTCCCTAAACAGAGAGGTTGCAGATTCAATTCTCTGTCAGGGCACATGCCTGGGTTGCAGGTTCAGTCCCCAGTTGACGTGCATATGAGAATGTTTCTCTCTTACATCCGTGTTTTTCCCCTTCTCTCTCTTTCTCTCCCTCCCTCATCTCTAAAATCCATAAGCATGCCCCTTGGGTGAGGATAAAAAATAGAATAGAATAGAATAGAATAGAATAGAATAGAATAGAATAGAATAGAATAGAATAGAATAAGGCAGAACTAAGAACATTCCAGTCTGGATGGAGTACTCCAGGACCTTCTTTACAAATAATGGGCTATGAGAACTGATTGAGACTTGTAAGATAGTTCTGTCAATGTTTCATTTCAGATTTGAGGACACCAAGTGTCAGAGAGGTAAGGCAACCTGTCACAGGTCTCAGAGCTGGTGAGTTGTAAAGCCAAGAGTCAAATCCAGGCTCTTGAAAAACTATGCAACAATAATTACTAGTAAGATAGATATTAGTTAAGGAATTCTACTTCTGCTTAGAATGTTGAAAACCCCAAGAGAATGTTGATCCCCCTTTAATGAGGAAGAAAATGCTGGATAATTTATAAAAAATCATCACCTTTTTTGAGGCTGTCAGAGAACTAAGGTTGCAAAGCTGCTTAGTAAACCACGTTCCAGAGAGAGCAAACCTCTCCAAAAAGAGGCAGGATGCACCTCACCTTTGGTGAAATACAGGAGAAAGAGGTGGCCCCTGCCCAAGCAGGCAAGAAGAAACCAGCTAAGATGCTAACAAATGCTTAAAGGCCAATGAGGGCTAGCACGTGAATGAGGCCACCCAGGAGCCCAGACACAGTGGGGACGGTACTTGCTCACATGTTTGCTCCTCGGGCCCCTACTGTGTTCACAAGGGACATGAACGGCAGCTGGGAGACTAGAGAGGTGGCACTGGTGGGCACAAGAACCTCACGGCTCTCCCAGGGCCTTCTCCGTAGAAAACAAAGCCTCAAGCTGCAGAGGCTAGAGCAGCAAACCTCTTGTCCATGGGGGAAAACAGAGCCAAACGTTTATGTTTGTCCTTTCTCCGGCATTTTTGATATATCTCCAATTTACTCAAATCTCTTTAGACTCACAGCCTTAGACATCCAGCTTAATACGAACCATTCAACACAGCCCTGCATGAATTATGGGTGATTTATTGAGATTACTTTAAGGATCTCAAGTGCAGGCGCTGCCGAGATTGCCGGGGCCTAACGTCATGTGGAAGTTTTCCAAGGAATCCGGGTTGCAAAGGGCTCATCAGCCCAGTGACGGTTTCTGCTGCGCTTTCTTCTTCTAGTGATTTTCCTAGAAGAGACCTAAGCTCCGCGAAGTGGAGCGCTTGCCGTTTGCAGGGAGCCGTGAGCCCCAGCCTCCTCTCCTTCTGCTCATTCACGGAGAGGTGAGGATTCAGCCGTAGACCTGGGCTATTTTTGAATGGTTAACAACTGGAGGCTAGAATCGCCTGCATCTGCGTGGCTCCAAGTGATACACGCCCCCTAACGTTTCTACCTTTTTAGAGGTGATGCGACAGCACTGACTCTAGTGCCAGGCTACACTGGGTTCAAATCCCAGCCCTGCCACTTCCTAGCTTTGTCACCTCGTATAAATTACTTAACCTCTCTGTGCCCTAATGGATTAACAGATACACACACACACATTATTTAGAAGAGTGCCTGGCACGTAGTATGTCCTACAGACGGTTCACTGCTGTTATCACCTGAGTTTCAAATCTCTCCTTGCTGACGTCCAGGTTCTTCACACCGCAGATTTCTGATCAGCCTTCAAGACTGATCTTCTGCAAAGCGCCCCTTCACTAACCAGCCGTGTCCATTACTCGTTAACCTGTGCCCTGCAAGGTGCCCATAGAAAGCCCTGTTGTGTTGACCTATCTGCCTCTTCCTCTCACTGGGAGCTTCTGCAGGGCAGTGACTTTGTCTTGATCAGTTCACAGGCCCAGCACTTCATTAGCACAGGTTCCAACTCATCAACAGTGTTCAGTGATTATTCTTGGAAGAAAGAGATGAAAGAATGATTTGCCTCCCCTTTGGAGGATAGCAAGGGGGAATTAATGTGTATCAGACTCCTTGGAGATGCTAGACACTGAGCCGATTTCACCTGTTGTTTTGAATCCTATAGTAATATTATAAGTGATGTGTTTATTAAATGTTCGTGTATTACCTGATCTTGAGTGGTAGATCAAATATATGTGGTTCACTTATTCTTGTCTATGACAAAACACGACGTGTAAGTGGTTAGGAGCGTGGACTCTGGAGGCAGATTGACTTACTTCAGAGCCCAGATCTACACTGGTTGTGAGACCCAGGAAAGGCTACTTAACTTCTCTGCACCTACATTTTAAAAATTTGTTATATGGGGAATAATAGGACAGTGAGAATTATATCGCGCGTATGGCCGATAGACATAAGGCACTAGTAGCAGTGAACACTATATAATGAATATTTGATAAATGTTAGCTGTTACTATCGTGTAGTGTGTGATATTTTTAATGAGGAAAGGAATGTATTGCAATGGAATTTTAATAACTAAAATGTGTAGCTGACTATATTTCATAGGCGGGAAGAATATATCCTGTTAAATAGCCCCCCTAGAAAAAAGAAAGAAGGAACAGAATCATCTGATGGCAAGGGTAGAACACTGAATCTGGAGTAAGAACACCTCGTTTCCAGTCCCCGTCTTGACACCCTGGCCTATTCTTAACCTCTGTAAACCCCCTTTTCCTCCCCTAGGAATTGAAGATGATGGGGGCATCCTCTCCAGGTAGCATGAAAATTAACAGGCTGCATCTATAAGAGCACCCACCTTGGAACCAGTAACATTGGGGGTGCCCACAGAACCTGAGATGATGGTATTTATTACATTTTTATCTTACTCGTTTACATTTTTCCAAAGACATATACATTCCATGACATGTAAACTGGGGAAAGTGCTGAAAAATAAACACCTGTCATCTGGGGCTGGCAACAGGTCCCCGGAAAACAGTGTCTGGGTTTGACTTGTAAGAGCACTGGGGTGGGACAGGTGTGACCAGGGAAGGTGACAAATCACATCTCTCCCAGTACTGAAGGGACAACCTCCTGTTCAGTATGGTAGAGGGAGCTCCCTTTTTCAGCCTCCAGAGACCTCACTGAATAAACCCTATAGTAAGGAGAAGGGTCCTCTGTGAACCAAGTTTCTGATCAATTTGACGGAGATGTGTTGCTAGATGAAGCCAAGAAATAAGTGGTTGCCACCCAGAATTTACCATGAGGGGAGTCACAAAAGGAGTGAGTGCCATCTTCCGGGGAACCACCTGAGAGACCCAAAGCTTGGGGTCAGCAAGAGCCGTGTCTAGTGTGAATGCCAACAGGACCTGAGGATAAGTCAGAGATCTTTATGTTGGACAGTTGTTCCGGCTGGTTCCGCTGCCTCCTTTTCCACTCTAGCTCCCAGAGAAGCCAGGGGCCTGGATTTTACCCCAGGCAGACATCTGGGAAGAGCTGATGTATACGGTGTGGGAGTTGACAGTCAGAGTAGTGTCCTTTTCATTCTGGTCACTTCAGGCTGCCGGATGGCTCCATGCCCCCTCCCTACAAGGCCCACAAGCTCACCCCTGCCGAGGTCCCATTCCAGAAAGAGGTCCTGCAACACAGCTGCATGGGTGAGGGCACCTGCACCAGGTTTCTAGAATACTCAGCCCACCCTTCCAAGGAACGTATGGGTGACTGTGGCTGTTACATTTGGGAGGACAGAGCTGCAGAGGTCACTGGTACCTTGCAAATAGTGTATGTCATTAAACTACATTAACAAGGGGAAATTGGAAAAATTGCACTACATTGTGTATTTCAAAATTTGAACTGTGGCTATCATTAGAGACTCCAACTAAATTTTATCCCAAGATATGTCTGATGATTATGATGGTAAAACACCATCCCTAATTTGTGAACAAAGCATATTGTTCTATTACAGTTTAATAGTTCCTAAAATGAACTATTCATTAACCTAATGACTTGCTGGGGATATGAGTTTTCCAGGGCTGCCACAACTAAGAACCACAGACTGGGGGGCTTAAACAACAAAGCTTTATTTTCTCATAATTCTGAAGGTTGGAAGTCCAAGATGAAGGAGTCAGCAGGGTGGGTGTCTTCCGAGGCCTCTCTCCTTGGCTCATAAATGGTGCCTCCTCCCCGTGTCCTCACGTGGTCCTCCCTTTGCGTGTGTCTGAGTCCTAATGTCCTCTTTATAAGGACACAGCTCAGATTGGATTAGGACTCACCCACAGGACCTTGTTTAGACTTAATTACCTCCTTAAAGGCCCTATCTCCAAATACAGGTACATTCTGAGGTGCTGGGAATTAGGACTTCAGCATATGAATTTGGGGGGCACAGTTCAGCCCATAACAACCTCCCGTCAGAATTGTCTAGGAGAGAGAGATGACGAGAGGCTACAGCAAGAGAGTAGGGGAGAGAGATTTACACATACCCGCATTATCTTTTCCTAGGAGCCCCCAGAACCCATCTTCCCAAGGCCCCTCAATAACTCCTCCGTGTGGCAGAGGGGAGAAAGCCGAGTCAGGTCAGTTCTCCGTCTTATGTGTGGAAACCAACAACCCCTGAGGTTTCCAGAGGACATTTTGCGTTTTTACTCCAGAAGGGCGGCACCACAAAGACAGAAGCTGAGAGACATATTATAAGTTTGGAACAAAGTGAAAAAGGAAAACAGAGAAGTGCAACAGGAAAAATAATACATTTCTGCCCCAGAGAGCTGCGGATGGAATTGAGAACTTCCAGCCTGCCCCCAGCCCACCCCTTTCCAAGCAATGACGACCCCAGGCTCCCACAGGGCAGCAAGTGAGGAGAGAAGGCCGTGGAGAAACACATGCATCCAAGTTTACATGGAGACTGACAACCAGTGTCTGAGGAGAGGGTATTGAGGCATTGCCACATGGACATCAGCTTGAACACCACTCGCTCTGAAGAAAATGGGCAGCTGCTTCCAGAATGTCTCTGACGTAGCTGGTGGAGGGGACGCGATGCAGGGGAGCAGGGTCTTGGGGTAGGGGCCAGAGACCTTGGAGGGGGAACCGAATCTGAGTGACTTTGGACATGTTTCTTGATTTCCGAACCTAGTGTCAGCATTTGGCAAAGGAGAACAGTGTTGTGTGGTCTCCGCACCTCACAAGGTTGCAGAATTAAACCAAATGATGCCCGTAAAAGCATTGTGTTCAGTCCTAAAAGGATGAGGAAGAAAGCAGGCGGGCTGTGGAACCAGACAGACCCGTGTGCAACTGTGATTTTAGACACCGACAAGCTGAATGATCCTGAGCCAAAGCGCGTGGGCCCTGTTTCCTCATTCATTGATTGATTCATTCAGTAAATATGTTACAGAGGCCAACTGCAGGCCAGGTACCAAATGATGAAGAAGACCTGGTGCCCCTACCTTCACAGAACTTTCTTATCTGTAAGAAGGAAAGAAATGAATTGCTTGCCTGACAAGGCTGCTGGAAGACTCAAATAAGATTAAGTATTTGTAATGCTCAGCCTAGTGGCTTAAAAGGAATGCTCAACAAATGTTAATTCCACCTCCTTTCCCTGACAAAAGCATTACTATCATTGGGAAACTTTCCCATATTATCACGTGGGAAACTTCTTTTGATCAAGGCCTTTTAAGAAAAAAAAAAAACATTGAAAAAGATTACAGAGAAAGGCCCGTTACTTTCACAAATTAAAAATGGGTCTGAGCATAAGTGCATTCTGCTGTGGCAGAATATTCCAACTGATGGGCTGGAGGATAAACGATTTGGAGATTTCTTTTAATTGAAGTCCAAATTAATCAGAGCAACGAGCCTGAGTCCACCTGACATCATGTCGTTCTCTTTGAGACGGTATCTTTACTGAGGGGCATCTGGAAGCCATGTACGTGAGCATCAAAGCCCAGACCCATCTCTCTTTCTGTCTTGCTCTCCTGCTCTTTATTACGCCCCAGGCATATACGCACGTGCACGCACCCGTACACATGCACATGCATGGCCACATGGGCACACATATCTACCTGCACGGGGACAAATGCGCACATATACACACGCACAATTGCCAGAAGGCTAGTGCGTCCGCTTCCTAAAATAACATGCCGTTTTGAGAAATAGTTCTTAATTTTGCTACTTTCATAAATGTTAACGGAATGAAGAAATTGATGAATGAGTGAGTTAGCTCTGAAGGGCTCAGCACCTGCTCTGAAACATGCTTTTTGGGGGGAAACCAGCAGAAGGACACCCCAGTCAAATAAGTTTGGAGAACACTGAGTTTTATAATCCCCGTAGGAGATTCACAGTGCACAAGAGAATGTAAAAGTTCTGGGAATATTTCTAGTAAAGGAACCTTTTTTTTTTTTTTGGATGATGTACTTATCATTTAAGTCTGAAAGCTTCTGTTTCCCAGCTTTAGTGAGATGTGATTGATATGTAGCATGGTTTAATTTAAATGAGAAACCAATGTAACTATTATCCAGAGATGCCCCGACTTACCTGGCCAAGGATAGCTCTTCTATGCATGTGTGTGTGTGTACCAAAGCCCCACAAATGCCACAAAACCTATCGTCTGGAGACAAACACGTTGGAACGACAGCAGCGGCTAGTGAGGTCGCAGCAGAGCCGCACTCCCTGGACTCCAGCAGGGACTCTGCAATATGCACTGTTGCGTCTGAAGATAAAGCTTGCCCTGCCTATCTCTGCAGATAGCTGAGGCCAGTGCCAGCCAGGCCCACAGGAAAAACTGGACTCTAATATAAGGACAAAGGGGGCCTCAGTAAACTCAGGGCCATGGATCCAGTGGGTTCCCTGAACGTACTGGAACCAGGAATTGGAAGGTGAGAGGAACGTCTCGAGTTCCCATCCTTTTTCTCCTCCTTACACCAGCTTCATTCCTTCTGTCTCTGCACTTCTTCCGCCTTTGCTGCTCCAGGACACAGAGCAGGTGGCAGTTGTCCACATCTATACCTTAGCACCAAAGATTCAGGCCCACTCCAGCCCTGTCAGTCATCTGTAGTCATGGACAGGGTTACATCTTATAAGGTGGCTGCTGGACCCCTCTCCCCTCAGGACAGGGAGACAGCTGGCAATTTCTAAGCAGCCATTACACGAGGGCCTACCCTGCTCTCTTGTATGCTTTCCCTACCTGTGCTTCTAAATGCTGGCCATGCCTTAGGATCGATCGCCTGAAAGTGTTTTCAAAATATTTGTGTTGGGCTCCCCAGGAGAGATGCCAACTCAGTAGATCAACGAGGGACCCAGAAATCTGTATGTTGTGGAAGTTCCTCTGATGTTTGCCGATAATACTTCTCTGGAACCATCCATCTGTGTTGTACTCTTGATATTTCACACCGTCCTGAGCTCTAAATCTCTGGTTCTCGTTGTCCTCTCACCTTTGTTCCTCTCTGTCATTTCTCAGGTCTGCAGGCTCAGTTTAAATGCCACCAACCCAGGAAGTTTCCCTGGTCTGTCTGCTGGTGAAATCAATGAGTTATTCTTTTATTCTCCCATTGCGTTTGCTATAATTAGAGATAGATTTTTCTCTCTGACTAGATTATACACTACAGCAGGCAAAAGACAAGTTATTTTATTTTAATTTATTTTTAGTATTTCTTTTTTACCATCACCTGAAGACCTTTTTTAATTGCTTTCAGAGAGAGAAGAGAGAAGAGAAGAAAGGAGAGGAACATCGATGTGAGAAACACCAGTCGGCTGCCTCCTGCACACATTCAGATGAGAGGTCGTGTGTGCCCAGACTGGAGGTTGAATCTGCGACCCAGGTATATGCCCTGGCCAGGGATCAAACTCACAACCCCTCAGCTACCAAATGATGCTTTAATCAAACGAGCCACACTGACCAGGGCAAAAGACAAGTTATTTTAAATAATGTGCTTATTTTAAGTAATGTGTACGCGTGTAAAATTTGGAAAATTCACATACTAGGAAAAGAAAATTTATAATTCTCCATATCAAAAATAGCCATAAATTAAACTTGGATATGTTCCTTCTAGTCTATTTTCAGTGCATCATATGTGCATTTTTTTCATAATTGGAGTCATATATAATTTCCTACTTGCTTTTCTTCAGTTGACTTGATATTGAAAACATTTTCCTATGTTTTGTTGCTCCAAAAGCATTGTTTTCGATAGCTCCAACACGCACCGCACTGGATTGACTTATTTCCCAATGCCTTGGTGGACACTTACATTATCTTCCATTTTTATTCTGGCTTTTAAAAATAACAAAGTGCGCTGGATATTTTTCATTTGTCTCTACAGAGCCACTGTTCACCCGGGGCCCATATGGACTTTGTCAAAGGGCTCTCTGGCCTCTGGCTTTGCTTGGACTCAGAATGGGAGGTGCCGGCAGAAGACCAGAAGCTGGAGGAAGGTGAGGGTGGGCCGTTCAAGCCCCATGGGCCATGCGGAGCCCCTCCCCAAACAGCTTCTCCCTCGGGTTCTGGAAACCACTCAGCCCCTGCCCTTTTGGCCTGCGGCAGGGACAGTGCCTCCCCGGGGCTGGCCCCACAGTCCTGCCCGCATTTTGTAAGTAGCGGTTTTGTTGTTGTTGTTTTGTTTTTCTAATTCAACTATCCTCCAGTGACTCGGTTTGAGTGTACGGTTCCCTGCTGAGATCCTGACAGATCCATGTGGCGGCTGACATTTTGTGCCTAAATCTTTGAAGACATCCAGTTTCCTCCTGGAGATTCCAAATAAATTCCTAAAAGTGGGTAAACAAATAGAAACATGTTTATGGCACCTAATTTATATATTGTCACATTGCTTTCCAAAAATAAGGTATGCCAAATTGTAATCCTCTTCATAGTGTTTAAGAACATTAAAAATTACAGTTTTGAGTTTCAAGGTATTGATAAGCGAAAAGCACTTTGTGTTACAAGTTGCATTTCATTTATTAGTAGATAAGAGGAATTTTTTCACATATTTAAATTATTTTATGAATGACCATGCCTGATTCCACCCTCCACCCCTTGTAATAGCTACCTACCTACCTGTAATAGTAATCAGAAAAGTTGCGGTCTGTGTTATCATTATTACCAATTTGGGTAACCCAATGGATGGCTGAACTATTAGATCAGACAGAGACTAAAGATGCTACAAAACAGAAAAATTAGTCCTCACCTGTTAAATGAGAATACTCAGGGACCACATGTATTTTTAATCAATAGAGTAATAACCGTGTTATTAAAATAGCAGCTATTGACTTCCTGTGATTTGCTACATGCTGTGCTAAGTGACTTACATGTTATTTCATTAAATCTTTAATGTATGATCTGATCGATCAATATGTGCAAGAACCATTGAACCATTTCTGGATATTTCTGGAGTCGAGCTTCACCTCAAGTTTGATAAATGCTAGAAACCCAATCTTTCTCTCCAAAACAGTTTTTCTCTAATGAGACGTGAGCTTCAACGTGACATGGCCTTGTTGATGCTGTAACATCTCTGAAGTAATCTTTGGTTCCAAAGCTGAGCAAAAATGGCAATGTTGAAATTCCTCTACACAAACTGTTCTCGGATATTCCCAACTCGCTTTTATAAATACAGGGCGCTTGGAAGGTTTGCATAAACATCCAGTATCTTCTGACCCTTTGGTTGCTTTGAGCAAAGTGTTTGGGATTTATCTGTTGAAGAGAAGAGGTTTTTAGAAAACAACCACATAAAAGTTACTTCCAACTTCTCTTTACAAGTTCTATTTTAGAATGAAGTGAAGAATTTCTGGAGCAAAATGGGGCCGGTTTTGAGGTCTGGAAGGAAGCGTCTCTTGAGATAAGCCATATTGCCAGGCGAGCCGGCTACCATGCCATTTTGACCATGTTCTCCCTCTCAGCTCTTCCCTTCTAAACAGGGCATCCCCCCACCCAAATTTCCAAACTTCGTAGTTTCCATTTTTAGAAGAACAGCCTGACTTTTCTTATTTTACCTCTCCCTTCTTTTTCCATTTGGAGGGATAGTACCAAGAATGCAGTAAATTCTCTCTAGGGTTTGGTCTGGCAGGGGAAAAAAAGTGGTAGTTTCACAGAAGAACCAAATGCTATTTCTGAGCTCTGCGGTTTTGCACAGATTTTTATTTCTGTAAGAGGTTGTGTTTTATGTATTATGGTCTTAGATTTCTGCCTGTTGCCGTGGACAGCCAAGCCCGAGTTTTAATTTCATATTACTTTGGCTGGTAATGATGAGCCTGGAAGATGAAGTGGGACTCAGAGACGACTCTCCCTTCTATCCCTGCTAAAATTGCCCCTGTTCATTTTCAGAGACAGCTAAAATTTTAGAAGTAAAATGAAAGGAGTAGAAAGAAAGGAAGTGAGCCAAAGCCCCAGCCCCAGCTGATACCGATGTCATTCCATGGGTGCGATCATCCAGATGTTAGCCGCTCCAGATGTCCAGTCTTATCCACCCACCTGGGCTGTGAGAATGGGATGTATATGAGGCCAGACTGCTCACCTTCGAGTCACACAGTTAAAGACAAGATGCTCTACCTCCAGCCACTGGGTGTTCTAAGCCCATTTCTACGTCCCTATCAGGTCTGCAGATCATTCAGGCTCCGGGTTCCCAGAGGAAGAAGAAGAGACCATTTGTCTAAGGAAACGTCTGTGATACATGTTAAGTGGCCTGTGGGAGAGCCCTCTCATTTACCGGCTGAAACATGAAACGGAAAACATGTGCAGCTGGCACGGGGCCCCCAAGGCCCTCGCTTCTTCCCGGGAAACGGAGTGATGAGGGATGGAGCAAGCACGTGAATTCGGGCAGCCCGCACGCCTGGGTGTTTCCCAATGCGAAAAGCATCTGTTGGGTGGAAACCCCGGGCATCAGAATTGGAATTTATAGAGACAGATTGACTTCTGGTCTCTAGCAGGGATCCTGTTCCTGATGCTATGGAAATAGATTTTTCCGTTAAGCGAGAAGGAAGCATTCCTCATTCAGTTACGTTTATTGATGCATTTGAGGCACTTTAACCAAATATAAGTGCCTGTGTTAGGGCCTAAGGGTCTAAAAATGGGTAAGGTATGGGCCCTACCCTCAAGGAACTCACTCTTTAATGGGGAGAAAGAGAGAGAAATGAGTGTTTACAATACAGAAGAGTCTGTGTGACTACAGAAATGTACATACGGATTTGGGAAGAAACCGGGGGAGCGTAGCCGTCTGTAAACCGAGAGTACTGGCTGTTTGCTGCTTTTGGCTGTCAAAGATCCACTCTTCCCTTCCTCTCGATAACATTAAAAATACATTTATATTTAGATATTCATCTCATTCACACCCAGCTGGCTGGACCCCAGCCCAGGAGTGGTCCCTGATTGGCTGAAGCGAGCTGGGGTTTCATAAAAGCCTCAGGAGGAGAAGATACCAAAGCTAGATCTTCAAGGCTGTCTGAGAATTAGCCAGACTCGTTTTTTATTTTTAACTTGGGAACAATATTCTGGAAAGAAGGTAATCAATCTAGAATTGCATGAGCTAAGGCACCGAGGTGCAAACAGGACATGCATAGAACTACAAGCAGTTTGGCATTACTAGAAAATACAGCCTGCAACAAGGAGATAAGGAAAAAGACACAGCCAGAGGTCATGTCTTGGAGGCCTTGTAAGTACAGAACATTTGTGCACTTCTGCTTTATTCCATAGAGCAATGGTTCCCGAAACCTAACATGCATCAAAACCACCAGAGGAGCACAGATTTCTGATTCAGAAGGTCTGGGGAGAAACCTGAGAATTTTTGCTTTTTAAAGAAGTTCCCAGGAGGTGCTGATACTACTGGTCCAGAGATAACAGCAAAGTAATCTCCAGTTAGCATATGTGATTAACGGACGTAATCAGATCATCATTTTGACTCTTACTCAAAAGCTGAACCTGCTCTCCGACACTCTCTGTTTTATGTTCTTTCTCAGCTTGGTGCAGCCAAGAGAACCAGAAGCTGCAATTCTGCAACAGCAAAAAGCGCTCCAGCCTGAGGAGGGGGAAGGCCCTGAAAGGGTGTCTGCAGAGGGAGAGCCCAGGAAGCCCACCACTGAGCCCCCAGCCACACGGTCCCCTCACAGGAAGTGGGGGCCCTCTCCCTTCGCGGTCAGGGGCTGGAAGTGAGTGCTGCTGGGATGTTGCTGTGGAGTCAGGGGGACTGTGGGGAGAGTGTGTCTCCACCGAGCGGTTGGATTCAGCTCCTTCATTTCCAACATGGAGGAAACTTACGAATCATCCTGATGTCACAAACAAATCGGCTCCTTGTCCCTTCAATGGTAGCCACCAGGCTCCTTGGTTAAAACGAGTCATTATATTTCTGTAACGACAACTGTAAGGACAAAGTTTTATTGAGCAGGGTCTTGTCAACCAAGTCAAGGACGTTGGGCAAGAGACCCGGGCTGAGAGCATGTGGCAGTGCCCTCCCCACAATGAAGGCCAGGACAGGGATCCTCAGGGACAGACTGGCACCCCGTTTGCCTGAGCACAGCCAACTACTGTGGCAACAACAGCCCCGCAAGCAGCGCATTTATGGGACGTAGCGTGTAACCCAGCCTCAGGCATGCGTGTTCTTAATCTCTGCGGTATATTCTGCTAAGAGAAAACAATGGAAAGGCACAGGGACTGAATTCCTATCTCATCAAATGCCAGACCCTAGAGGACTCTTGTTTCTTCCTGCTACGAGTGGCTTCTTCATTTTCCTACTAATCTAATTATAACAAGATAATCCATGACTTTCAATAACAACAACAACAAAAAATTGTCCCCGCCTGGGGATTTGCACAGTTTGCATCTGCCCGCTGATGCCCTGGGAAAGACGTGTGATCCTGCAGTCAGCTTTCTCGGGGATCTCCTGAGTCTGGATCCCTGGCCCCGCCGCCCATGCCCTGCGCAATCTGGGGGAAAGTCACAGGGGCCAGTGCCTTAGTTTCTGACTATATAAGAGAACAAGAAGGAGGGCAGGGCTAAAAGTGATAACTGCCTTGAAGAATGTTGGGAAACTCCCTAACACTTTGCACAGCTCTGAGATACTCAGTGTGAGCAGGGGTCAAACCCCACCAAGGGTCAAATGGACATTTGCCCAGTGACCCGGGGGTGGAAGGGGTGGAGAGCAGAGGATGGCCTAAACTATATGCACTTTTCACAAGGACGGATGGGAGCAGGGGTGGCCCTGGTTCCCAGGAAAGGAAGGCCATCGTCCTGCACTCACACCCCGAGGACCTGCCCAGCCCGCTCAGCAGGGGACCCTGGGTGTGATGCTAAGAGCCAAATCCTAACGCCTTGAGCCGCCTCCAGTTCTTCAGTGCTGGGAAAACATCTCGTGCGTGTTGAGCTTGGGATGGCCTTCCACTCAGAGCGAGGAGTGCAGCCTCTGCCGTTCTGACTTCTTTCCCTGTGGGTGTGGGCGTGGCAATGACATATACTCCGAGAACAGCCCGGGGAACCACGGATCCTACTGTCCCCTGGGAATTTGGGACATTTAGTCAGGAGGGGTCTCCAAGGTCATCCACCGATGCTTGACTTCCTTTCTATCATCTTCAGCAGAAAGCCTTGTCCCTTCTTTTTTAACACCCCCAGTAACAGGGAACTCACTCACTCACTTGGCAGCCTGATCGCATTTGTTGGGGAGGAGACTTACTTATTTTTTATGTTTCACGGAGATTCCTTTATTGTAATGAACAGAAATTTGCCTCCTTTAGTTTTTTTCTTTCTGGTCTTAGGTAGAATGGCCACATTATATACTGCCCAACCCCAGGTTCACGTTTAAGACTAAATAGTGGCATTATTAATGATTACACCAAGACAACAGGGGTAAACTGGAACTCTCTGGGTAAAACAAGACTGAAGACTGCTTCAGTCTTAGGTTTCTCCCAGGGGCACCTGTTCTTGATATTCAAAGGCACTTGAATTACCCTCTTGTGGCCTCTTTCCTCTAGAATGAAGAAGGGAGGCTGATTTCTTTAGTGGAAAGATAATTGGACTAAGAACAAGAAATAGCTGTGTGGCTTTTGGGTGCAACATCGAGAAGGGCCAGTTGCCTCCCAAGATCCAGTGTTATGTTCTGATATTTCAGAAAAGAAAGAAACTGCTTGTGGCATTCTGAAATGTGAATGGTCTGTCAGAAGGACACGAGTTCAACCGCACAAATTGTGAAACATAAACTGTGGTTTTATTTGTTCTGCAGAAGTATTAAAAAACTGAAATTTTTTCATGAGGTGTTATAGCATGGTGGCAGTGGACACCAAATTTGTCTGCAGCCTGGGGCTGGGCCAGCTGCATCAGAATCTGGTGGAAAGGGTAGGAAAAATCACATTCCTTGGCCTCACACAGAATCTCCATGGGGGCCTGAAGCATTTGCATTCTGAAAAGCTCTAGAAATAACTCTAATGATGAGCCAAGTTTGAGATCCACCAGCAAAGTGGCTGAGAGCACCAACGTCAGTGTCATACATTCATTTGCTCCACAAATATTTACTGAGTACATATTATGTGCCAGATATATTCTAGGCTCAAGAGAACAAACAACAGAACAAAAAAGATAAAACGTCCAACAGATTTGTAGTCAAGGGCTAATGTTATATTACTACTACCTATGTGACTGAGCTTCTCGAAGCCGCAGCTTCCACTTCATAACGTTGTTGTGATTAGATAAGGTAATATGTATAAAGTGCTGACCAGTTGCTGGCCCACAGTGAGCCTTCTATAAATGTTAGTTATGAAGAACACATTGCGTTGAGGATGACAATGATGTAAAAGATAACAATGATAAAGCTGGAAAAGGAAAACAAAGAAAACTTATTAGTTTCATCCCATGGCGACAGGGAAGACGACCATCGCTCCAAGCTCTCAGAGCACCAAGTAGCCACTTCTTTCACTAAGACTTTGAGTGGTCTTTTTAAAAATCTTTTTTAATCCTCACCCAAGGATATGTGTATTGATTTTAGGGAGAGAGAAATAGAGAGAGAAAGACAGAGAAAAAACATTGATGTGAAAGAGAAACATGGTTTGCCTTCCATATGCGCCCCGACTGGGGAATCAAACCCACAACCTAAGTACGTGCCCTGACCAGAGATCAAACCTGCCACCTTTTAGTGTATGGAGTGATACTTCAACGAACTGAGCCACCCAGCCAGGGCAAGTGGTCTTTTTTTCCATATATCCTTCTCTCAAGTATAATATGAAGGACCTATATGAGGCGACGAATAGAAATGACATCCAACGTGTATGTTCTATATAGCTCAGTTCACTCAAACATGCAACAAACAAACAAATAAACAAACAAACCCAAAACAAGAACAGTGTCCAGGCACTTGGCCCACTCTGACTTTCTTCTGGACCACCCTAGCTACGGTGTTCACCTTGACATGGGGCCCCCGGGTCAAACACATCATTCCAGGCATGTTCTGAACTCAAGAATATATAGCAAAAGAAATAACAAGGAAATTAAAATGTCAAGGAGCTGAGCTATCATTTCTGTCATTCTAGTTCTTGTACATGGGTAGGCCTTAGCCCAGGCTCATGCCCCCGCAACTGGGTAAGGCGAGGGCTCAGGAAGAAGATGGATGGAGAGATAAAGGGGGTGTGCAGAGTAAGACCACCACGGAGCAAGGCAGGGCCATGTGGAGGAGGAGGCTGAGAAGCGGCCTGTTTTTCAGGCAACAGCTTTCATTCCTCCAAGGAGGTCAACAGAGATTGTAATGAGAACATCTTGGCCTAGACCATGATTCATTGTCCAAAACTGGGCTGGGCCCCTCACACTGGGGGAATTTCACAGTTTTGCACATTATTGTCAAGCCCCATTCCCCTGTTTAAGGGTGTCGCTCAGGGTTTATTGCAGAAAGGGCCCAAAGGCCCCCGTTCACATATCCGAGGGGACCGGGGGCTTGGGAAGTGTGGTGGTGGTGATGGGGGCCACCAGGGGCATGGATGAAGTGCCGTACTGGGAGAGATTAGCAGGAAAGCTCCTAAGAGGGAAAACTCAGCTCTCTGTTTACACGATCTTGGTTCAGAGCCATGACGAGAAGCAAACACTGAAATGCAATGGAAGAACAAGAAGTTGAAAGAAAGTGCAACTTCTAAGGGGCCACTGGCCGACCACAGTGCCACCAGGGTGCAGCCGCCTGGCCTGGGCGCTGCATAATTCCAAAGGGTACCATCCGTGCGGGTCAAGGATAGGCGCTTTTTCTGCAAAAACCCAAATAATAAGTGTTTTTGGCCCCTTGAGAGCCATATGGTCTCTGTCACAACTAAACTGTGCCATTATAGTTAGGGTGGGCAGATAAAATACAGGACACCATGTATTCTTATTTGCTAAACCTGGCAACCCTATTTGTAACACAAAAGCAGACATAGACAATACGTAAACGAACGGGTATGACTGTTCCAATAAAATTTTCTCCATAAAAGCAGGCCGTGGGGCCGATTTGATGATGATATAAATGACAATCCTTGGAGTTTTGCAATGCCACTGTCCTTGTCAGCCAGCAGTACCAACAAGCAGGCCAGTTTTCAAGTAGAGCGGCCAAGCCGTAGGGTAGCTTTCAATCAAGGTAAACCGTAACGCTCCACCCACCGCGCCCGCAGTAAGGGACACGTTGGATGTCATGATCGAACTTGACAAAACCGTGCTTACCCTCACAAAGTAGGAGACACTCTAAGATACTCTATACTTCATCATAGTCTATTTGATTTTTTTTTAAACGTCAGGGGCAACAGAAACGATGAACTTTACAATCTTGGGCTGGGCCTGCGCTCACGACTTGCTGCACCTGGGGCCACGGGATCTGAGCTCCAGTCTTCCAACTCTCACCAACGCTTTCCCTTCAGACGAATCACCTCTTTGAGAATGTGTCTCCTGGAACTAGGAACCATAACAATTTCGGAGTGACTTCATAAGAGAAACATGAAATAATTCAGTTCTCCGATGCAGTGTAGTTATCACGGGTGACAGCCAGGACGGTTTTAGGTAATGCACAGGTACGCATTGCAGATGCTTATTTTAATTCTTGATGAAAATGTACAACTTATATCAAAAGCATGATGTTAGCAGAGATATAAAGCTTCCTGTCAAAATGCATTTATTTTCAGTCTAATTGACTTATTTATATTATCTTAAATTAATTTAGGTTAGGTTATTTAAAGAAAGATATTAAGCAGCTAATAGTACAAATTATATATGAATGTGGCAAAATTTGTGCAGATGGTAAGTGAAGTGTGGGAAGCACGGAGAGAACACGTGAGCAAGTGCATACAAAGTGGCGTAGATGTGCCATGGCGACCCCTTGGAGACTCCAGCTGAGTGTTTGATTCGCTGCTGATTCCCAGCGCTTAAAATTGGGTTGGGTCGCAATAGATGCTTAGTAAGAACTTATAATGGGTGGAAGGATAGATGGATGGACGGATGATAGGTGATGAATGATGGAAGGATGGACGATGGAGAATTGATAAATGGATGAGTGAATTAATAATTGATGGATGATAGATGGTAGATGAGCAGATGGAAGATGGACAGGTAGGTAGATGGGTGATGGATGGATGGATGGATGGACAGGTGAAGAGATGGATGGACAGATGGACAAAGAGGTGGATGATAAATAATGGATGGATGGATGGATTCATGGATAAATGAGTAAATAAATAAAATAATTAAAGCCCAACCCTTGGAATCAGAAGGATTTAGAGTTACAACAGATGAGGGATAGTGTCAAAGGTACTGGTGACTGGAAGTGGGCAGGGGAGAAAGGCATTCTTCCTCTGAGGTGTCATCTGGATGCTAAAACCCTCCACGCTGCCACAGTTAGCACTGAGCAATGGAAACACTATGGGAAGACAGGAAACTCTAATCTGAAGCCAACTCTGTTGGCCACATAAAAATGTCATTGCTGGATGGAGACACTTGCAGCAAATACCTAGTGAAGTAAGCATGAATGGAAATATCCAGGGCTGTAAATGTTTGGAAATGCTGACTCATGTAAGTCTGAACTTCTAACCATTCGCTGATGAGAAAGGCATCTCCCAGGTGCAGCCGACCGGTGCAGAGGGCACCAGAGACCGGCAGCAATCACATATCAAAAGGACAAGGAAACACAGGTGCTTTGGGTTGCCCCGCACTGGCGGGAACTCCCTTCATGGGCCAAATTTTCAACAGAGGGCATTTTTGCACTGCGGAGCAGGAATGATAATTTGCATGACAAAGGACAGCGCTAGTCACACAAACACTCTCCTTCTCTTAAGGCAAAATATTTTGGAAAACATGGCTTGCTCAGCTTATTTCTTCCGTCTCGGGACAGACTCTTCTGCTTTCACATGCCTGTTTCTTGCTGAAGGATTTAAAGTGATAGTACTTTCATCTCTCCCCTCATTTCGGTGTAGGAAAAGAAACCCGACTGACTGAAGCATACGGACTGCAGTCTTTACCAAAAAAGGCAGTTATAGTCCTGCCTCTCTCCACAGTCCCAGGTCTCCACCGGCTGGTACGTGCCTCCACCTCTCTGCGTCTCAGTTTCCACATTTGTAAAGTGGGACTAACATCCACAGTGCCGTTGTGAAAATAAGTTAAGAAAGGCAAAACACTTAGAAACATTTCTGGCACAGAGTCAGCAATCAATAAATGTTGCCTAATGTTATTCTGTGATCTTACCATAAACTTTCACTTAGAGAATATCATCTAACACTCAGAAAAATTAGGAGTTTTCCCTAGTTTTCAGACTACACCACTAAGAATCACAGGTGAAGTGATTTACCAGTCTGGTAAACAGTAGAGGCAGGACACAAATCAGCTTTCATTCCAAATTCCTTGTCTCCTTGTCTTTCCTGACATTCCATGCAACTGTGCTAACCTAATTTGGCAATTAAATGCCATTTCCATAAAGTGTTCATCTAACTCGAAGTATATATTAAATTTTTCGACCTAACAACAGAATGAATTCTCCTTTTCTTCCCCCAGTGATTTTGTTATTGTTGTTATTGTTGTTCAGTGGTGTGTGTGTGTGCTGGGTCGAGAAGAGACGCTAAAATCTGACACAAGTGACCTTGAAGGTGAACTTGATTTCATCGTTGTTCCTTGACACTTAGTGGTGAGGGTGTGGAGGAGGGATTTAGAGAGAAATGATGGCCCACAGTGGCTCCTACCTGGAATGGGCCTCTTGTCTCCTGTGCAGGCCGATGCAGAAGACCGAGGCTCCTAGAGGCAGCTGGAAGGAGTGGGGCCTGCCCGTTGGTTACCAGCTTCTGCCAGGACTCAAAGCATCCTCCAGCCCTCTGTGTGGACCTAGTGCCCATCCTAAGCCCAAGACATGTCACCTTCCAAGAGACTGCAGGGTGCAGTAGAAATAGGCATAAATGAAGATGGGTTCAAGGGGAAGGAGAAGTGGGAAAGTAGAAAGGGGGTTCTCCCAAGAGTCCATGATCTTCCCTGAAAAAGGAAGCAGCAGCATCGAGTGAATGAGGGGGTTAGTGAGAGGCTGAAGTAAAGCAGGAGAAAGCTGACTGGACTGGACAAAGAAATGCCAGGAGACCTTGAGGGCCATTTCCTGAGGAAGGTCGCCTCATCCTTCAGACCCTAAACGTGTCTTTCTTAGAAAAGTAGCTTCCATCCTGAAACATCGGGCGGTGGTCTGTAGGGTTCCGCTGAGGGCAGACGTCGAGTTCATGCAGCTCTGTGTGGAATCACTAGTCCCCAGATAAACCCTTGCTGAACGCGTGCTGTGTCCTGGGACGTTGATCGAGCTCTAAGGATGCGGTCGTGGAAATAAACCATGTCCCTGCTCTCATGGAACTTCTGGGATGATGAGGGAGACGACAGACAAAAACAAACCCGGTTCATGAACAAGGAAATAAGCAGAGTGAGGAGAGGGAATAACAGGGTGTGCCTTCAGGGCTGGGGGTCAGAGAAGGCCTCACCGGAGAGCAGGATAAAGAGAGTTCCCTCAGGCAGAAGAAACGGTGGGTGTGCTTGGCGCCTGAGGAGAGGCTTCAGGGCAGTGAGCCTGACCTGCAGTGAGCCAGGGAGAGCGAAGCAAGAGGGTAGGTGGGTCAGGTGGGGACCGGCAGGATTAGGGCCTTTGGAAGTCAACTTGGGCATCCGTCTTTGTACCTAACGTGGCTTTCTTCATTAGCAATGTCCAAATTATACATTTTGAAAACTTTACGCCGAGGTAGTATCTTTGCGTCATCTACGCTGCCCCCAAGTTCTCGTGGCTGGATGAAATACCCGGAGATGGCTGGGATCAAGGGCCACGCTCAGCTCTGATATTTTGCTCTTAATAGAGGCTCCCTGCCTTGGCTGACATCGAGGCCACTGGGGAGCTCTGTAAAGACACAATGGATGTCAGAGCTCCGCCTCAGACCTTCCACACCAGAACCCCCGTGTGTGGGGGTCGGGGGAGGGGAGGGGTCAAGACCCAGATGGTTTTGCTGCCTTACAAAGTTCCAACCTAACCACCTCAGCCTCATAAAACCCCCGCGCTCACCACAGGCCACATCAAACTTGGTGCCCCAAGAGACTGCCTTTCCCTCTGTTGATAACGACTCAACCCAAGCACTTCTGCCCTGCACGGTTTACCTACGGCTGTTTCTTAGGAAAGTAAACCTGTCCATTTGTCAATATTGACTCTGTCTGCTGCCCTCAACGGAAAAAGAGAAAACTGTTTTCACTGTCAAACTCGTGTTTATACAAAGGATTTGTAGGCTTTCTCAGAGCTATGGAAAATCAATCACCCCCCAGTTAACCTGTGCCCTTAATGAGGTGGTAGCTTTTCTCCCACCATCCTATCCATCAGGGATAACAGTGTAAGGCTTGTCAACCAGTGAAAATGCAGGTCGAAAAGAATTTCACCCAGAACCCTGGGGAGACAGATGCTCAAAGTGTAACCCAATCTGAGAGGGTAAATCTGGCCCTGCTGTTTCAGAGGACAGTGCTGGTGGGGCTCCATCTGGGACCCATTCAGAAGAGACTAGCGAATGCTGAAGCTCTCCTAAGAAGCCAGTATTCTTTGGCACTTGGAGAGCTTATCAGCCCATTACATTTGCTCCAGTCAGTAGTCTGCCCAGTGATACTTCCAAGGCAGGACTCTGCTACTGTTGAATGCAAAGAAACTGTGCTTCAAGTTTCTGGAACCAAGCATTGCTCAGTGGCAGGCATCCCTGGGCTTGGCTCCCGGGGGAATGCGATGTTTGCAGTTGGAACATCGGCCAGCTTCGGTTGGGCTTCAGTAGTCTCAGTCCCAGCCACGTGGTTTTGGACATCCAAGCCACCTGGGACAGACACACTGAAAAGTCATTTGCCGGGCTCAGGAGGAAAAACAAATCCGATCACTGCCTTCGTCATTCAGGAGAGCCCTGGGGTTTTATGGGTCAATCTGAGGGGCCCAGAGCAGGAACATCTGAGAAAGAGTTTCAGGGGCCACGTACACTCCACCGAAAGTGTGGCCCGGATGTGCTGTTCCAGCTCCCAGCATGTGCTCAGCACCGAGCCGGCCACCAGGAAGTAAACCCAGGCTGTGAAACGTTGGGCCGTCCCCATCCGTCTGATGCAGCTGTTGGAGGGGCTCAAACTCCTCATGGGAAGAATTGAAAAATCTAGGCGGGGAAAGGGAGAGAGAGAGACAGAAAGAGAGAAGGAGGGGCGTGGGAAGAAAGGAAGGGAAGGAGGGAGGGAAGGGAATGGAGGAGCAGGGAAGGGAGGAAGATGAATGTCTTTTAGTGTGTACCTTACTGTTTGCCAGTAAGAGCTTCACAAATTTTAGCTCATTGAATCCTTCCAACTCAACCCTCTAAGATAAGTCTTATTATCTTACAAATGTGGACAATATTAGGACCCACCCCAAAGGATTGTCCTTCCGTAGAATCTCAATAAAATAGTACCTGGAATGTGCTTAAAATAGTCTTAGCAAGTAGTGGGTACCCAATAAGTGTTGTGTACGTAGTATTACTACCACTTTTATTTTGCCCATTTTACAGATGAGAAAACTAAGTCTTGCAGAGGTCACGTGGGCAGCAAGCAACAGCTGGCATCAAAAGTTAGGTCTTCCCAGCTCTAGAGACTGAGGTCTTTTCTGCACTAACCCTGCGTCATGGGGACCTCACTCTCTCTAGAAAGAGTCTGTGGGTCTGTGTGGGACCTGCTCTTGGGGACCTCAGCCATATAGTGTTGCCATCCCAGAGTTGGCAGTGCTCCCCAAGGCGTCCTGATCTCTCCTGCCCCCTGGGCCCAGGAAGCCCTGCTCTGGGTGTTGGTGTATCCCAGGCCCTGTTCTCCAAAGCACTCCCGGGGTGGCTGCAGTGGGAGACTGCATGCCCTCCCCTGGAGCCCCTTTGTCCTGGGATGAAGGGCTGCTGGGATCCCTCACCTTCGGGCACCAGGGTTCCCTCCGCTCCTAGGAGCATTGAGCTGGCCCCTGGCTGGGCCTGCCCGAGAGGTACAGCAACCCACCAGAATGAAATGCGGCACCTCTCTCCACGCTTCTATCTGCCTCCTGTTCTGTACGCCCTTCAGGTAGAGGTGTGGAGAGGACTTGTCATACACGTAGTTTCACGGCATTTTGGAGATATTTCCTCCTTGAGGAGGCAAAATTGGCATTTTAATTTTTTTAATTCATCCTCACAAGAGGTGAGCCATTCCAAATAAAACTTTTTCTCAAAACTCTCATGGCCTAAATGGGAAATAAATAACAAAAAATTAAATCTGATTCTTAAAGGCTATTTAAAGAGTGTTTTAAATACTAGTATATGGCATAATTCTATAAGTGCTAGCATTCTAATCTAATCTGTATTATCTCTCTTATTCTGTCATGTATTATTATTCAAGCTTAATAAACATTTGTTGGCTCCAAAAGACTATCAACCTGTTTTTCAAGTTATCTAGCTAACCCGCTCCCTTTAAAATATCTATATTAGCATCGCCCTGTCTCTTTACTGAGGATTTGAAAGATCTGATAAGTGTTTTATATTTAAAATTAATAGCTTTTATTGCCATCATTAATGATTACAGCATTTTACAATAACGAGTATCCATTTTGCCCCAGCAGACTAATAGAATTTTAATATATAAAGCACATCTCCACGCCAGAATATATCTGGCTTGTGGTCCTCTATTTGAAAATGCGTATTCAGAAACAAACAGTAGATCCACGTGACATGGCTTGCACTTATGAGTGGCCATTCCCCTGCGTAGCCATGCTGCAATCTGCAGGGTCACGGGGTCGCAGATCACGCAGGCACAGCCAGATGCCAGAGGCCCTGCCGAAACAGGCACTCGGCACTCAGCGATCTTCCAAGGGTAAAGCCAAATACATGGGTGTTCAGGGCAGTCTGGTTGCATGAGGGCATAGTAACACACTTAGTGTCGTTCTAAAATTATCTCATTCTAAAATTATCTAAAATTATTCATAAAAGCTAAATGGAGAGCCTGGTGAGGGCCAACTTGTGTCTGACTCCCTTTGGGATCCCTACCCCCGGCCCAGGGCTTGCCTGTCACGTAGCTGGTGGAATCGCACTGACTGTGCCCTGCAGAAGCTTCTGAGAGGACAGCTCCTTTTCTTGGCAGCAGCAGCCTCACATACCGTCCTGGCCCCTCATGCTCGGGCTCGGGTCCCTCCTTTGAGGCCCTGACTCTGTCTTCGGCTGGGCCCAGGGGACCCGACCAGGCCACGGCCTGTCCAGCATAGTTAACCCTTGGGGCCCAGACCTCTGACCTGTTGTGCCAGAGCCCTTGGCACTGCAGCTTCCCCTTTCGTTGTCCCCAAGGAGCTAGGACCAGGGTTTGTGCCTCTTCAAAGCAGAAGTAGCTTTTGCCATGAGTTCAGAAAGGAGTGTATTAGTCTTCGAAGTTCTCTGGAGAAATAGAGATAGATAGATAGATGATAGATAGATAGATAGATAGATAGATAGATAGATAGATAGATGATAGATAGATAGATAGATGATAAGAAATTGGCTCTCACTTGGTCACGGAAGCCGGAAGTCACAAGATCTGCAGTCACCGAGTCACCAAGCTGGAGACTCAGGAGAGCAGATGGCGCACGCCACTTCCAGTCCAAGTCCAAAAGCCTGAGAACCGGAAGAGGCAATGGTATAAATTCCGATCTGAGTCCGAGTCCAAGCCCAAAGGCAGGAGGAGGCTGGTGTCCCGGTTCAAAGACAGTGAGGTAGAGAGGGCCAGTTCTTTTTCTCAGCCTTTTTGTTCTATTCAGGACTTCAATGGGTTGCCTGAAGCCCACTCCAACTGAGGAGGGCGACCTCCTTCGCTCAGTCTGCCTGTTCACATGTTAATCTTATCCAGAGATCCAGCCTGGCTAACAGTTAACTAAATAACTGAGCACCCAGTGGCCCAGTTAAGTTGGCACAGAAAATTAACCATCATAGGAGATGAGCTGCTTATGAAGGGGGGCCCAAAAAACCCAGAATTTATTTATAAAAAATTGTGTGTTTATTTTTACACGTTTAAACTTCAGTCTCCTTCAAAGGACTCTCCAGTTGATGCAATACACCTATGGAGATTTTTTTTTTCCACTGCTCAAAACAGGTTTTAAACTTGTCTGTTTTGATGTCTTTTAGTGGTTCTGCCATTTTTGGTTTCACCTCTTATACATCAGCAAAACGTTTCCCTTTGAGGATTTTTTTCATCTGGGGAAACAAACAAAAGTCACGTGGGGAGAGATTGGGTGAATAGAGCAGGTGGGTCACGGGGGTCATGCAGTTTTTGATCAGAGACTACCGACCCTCGCGGTGTCAGTAGCATGGTGTGGGCAGGCGTGTCACAAATCACCCATCATGAAATGGGCAAACATTTTGAGTCCTCGAAAAAAAATTCACTGTAGCCAAATGCAGCCTCTGTCAACAATGCCAGCTGGTGCACTTATACAGATAGGCTCCTAGAACAATCACCTAGTGGGGGAAGCCTGTCCTACAAGGGGCCTGCCCTCCAGAAGATAATTTTGGGTTTTTGGGGGGGTCCCCTCTCATATATAGATCTTTGCTCCCTGGAGGTTGGAAGTCCTATAAAATCCTAGCAGTGTGGAAAGAGCAAGAGTTTGGATACCAGTTGAGGCTGAGTTTGAGCTGCACTCTACCACTTACAACCTCTATGGCCAAAACTGTATTACTTAACCTCTCTGAGCCTGTTTCCTCATCTGTAAAATGGGGGTCATTCCACCGTCATCGACATACTGCATATTGAGAGCCAAGCCCAGCATCTGGCACATAGAAGGGGTCTCAGGAGATGCCAGTTGCCCTCTCCCCACGACCAAGTACATTTCCGCACTGGCCTCCTCTTCAACTTTATTGCCCATGGCTGGCAAATCTCTCTACTCTCATCCAAATTCCACATGTCCTTTGCGGTCCTCTTCCCCCCAAAGGACTGTCCAGGAGCTGCAGAGCCCCTTTCGTCAACTCCTATAGTACTTGACCCATAGCACACTGCTCCATGCACAGCTGGGTCTCAATGTCATTTTTATTTGTTCGAACAGATTCTAACTTCTATGAAAGAGGCAGCTATATGTTAGACGAATTCTCTTCTCTCTTTCTGACCCCAAAACATGCCAACAAAATAGGACTGTGCATGTGGGAAGTGTCTTAGGGAAGAACCCACTGATTCTAAATATATAACTAATCTTTGGAAGATACTGATTTCTTTTAGTAAAAGAGGACCCCTTCATTTTTAATTCCAACATGTTCAAGGGTCTCACACATCTCTCGGGTCTGAGCACCGGAGTGAGGGACCAAGTGAGTCGTACATCACAGGACCAAGCCACAGGGATTCTCCGGAGACCACATGGTGGCCAGCAGGGGCCAGAGTGTCCTGTAGGCATCACGAGGTTGTACTGGGAAATCTTGGGGACAAAGTTCCAGAGTTAAATCTTCACGGCCATTTTCAGTATAATTTTAGCAAATGAGTTAAACTCTCTGTTCCTTATTTATAATACGGGGGTGATAATGCTCACGTCACAGGGTTATGTGAGGATTTAATGAAATCATATGCAAATAGAACAAGAGCAGCATAGCATAGCATAGCTGGGACTAAGGAGTCAGGTTCAATCAGCTCTTCTGTTTACCTGCTGTGGGGTAGCAGGTGAGTTGCTTACCTTCTTGCTCCTCAGTTTCTTAACCTGTAAAATGGGGATTATAAGAGTACTTATCTCTTGGGTTGTTGTAAGGACGAATGAGAAAAATACACGTCAAGTGCTTAGAACAGGAGGCCAGGGAACAAAGTAAAGCTCCATAAATTTTAGCTGTTATCACAGGAAGGGCCATGTTTGGTTCCAGGCACGTATTTCGTAGGCACTCAGTGAACGGGAGCTGCTGTCATTTAATGGGTGGTCAGTTGAGGAGAACAGAAAACCTTTGAGGAAAAGAAGCAGACGGGGCTGTATCTTGAGCAAAAGTTGAACTTTTTAAGTAAGGAAATTTCATGGAAACGAAACAGACATTTTGTCCGTGCCCCGCCGCCATTATTAATAAACTTGAGCAATATGTTCTTCAGTAAGGGGGGAAATGTACACACAAGCTTTGCACCCGGAACGTAATACAAAATTATGCCAGGTTCCAGTCCCCCAAATAAACAAAATTTTGAACATTTCTTTAAAAGTATGTACCACTAGCAAAAATGCAATGCTGATAACCGAAGACATGTCATAACCTTGGTGCACGTGATAATCACGTAAGAGCATTGCTTTTCCCCACCATGAAGACTCTGACGTACACTTGATAACCGTGATGATCCTGTGGTTTTGTTCTTTAAATACCTTCTGTGTTTTTCACTTGGCGAGCTAGTCCTATTGAAACCTGACTCCCTTCACTTGTTACAAGTCAAATTCTTTTCTTTGCTGAACTTTTGTCTGTGATCTTCCATTGATAGTTCCAAGACCAGTGGCAGCAGGTGTAATATTCACCTTTTCCAGTTCTGAGGTTGTCGACTGAGAAGTTCCCCCATGGAAGAAGCTATTATTAAAGAGTCGGTAGCCAGGATGTGAGTGCTGAGAGGAGCATGATGGGAAAAGGTGAGACGATTCCAACTTGGTACATCTGCCCCTAGATGAAATGGTCCATCTTTGCACCTGGTAAATAATGGGGAAGAGCATGCTTGCTCTGAAGCTAGGGGCTGCAATCATGTGAGCATGAAGCTATATGAAAGCTGCGTTAATTAAGACTCCTTAAAGACAGCCCATCTGAATCTCTAAGTCAGGAAACATGATTGACAAATGTGTACATAAATTAAAATATTTATAAGCAAATAAATATTAAATATATTTATAAGGAAAGATACATGTAGATAAAATAAATTAAATGTTATATTAATTAAAAGTGGTATATATTAATATGGTATAACATTCTAATATCAATATAGTATAATACTGATATTAATATAATACATCATATTGTATATTAATATTGAATTTATTGAATATATTTATAAATATATAATATTATATATAGTTATAGTGTATCAATAATAAAACATATTTTTATAATTTTTAACATGAGCTAGGCCATCAAAGTTCAATTAGGCACTTCCAGTTACGGTTTAGAGCAATCCGGTGGATTTTAATTTCAGGATTAGAATGATTTGCAATGCATATAGAAATCATTTGAAAACCAACTAGATACTTTGAAAGTGCTTGAGAATATTTGAAAATAGTTTCTTCTTAAGTATTACCCAGAGCATTTGTCTTATTCCGTTCAGGTGCTGTAACAGAACACCGTAGACTGGGTGGCTTCTAAACTACAGAATTTATTTCTCGCAGTTCTGGAGGCTGGGAAGTCCAAGATCAAAGCCTTCGCAGATTCGGTGTCTGGTGAGAGCCCGCTTTCTGGCTCATACATGACCTGTCTTCTTTTCTTTGTGTCCTCACATGGTGACGGGGGAGAACTGTGCTCTCTTTGCCCCATTTAAGGATACTAATCCCATTCACCAGGGCCCCACCTCATGACCTAATCACCTCCCAAGGGTCCCACCTCCAAACCCCATCACACTGAGGATTAAGTTTCAACATATGAATTAGAGGGTTGAAGGAGGGCACAAAATTCCCCCTATAGCAGCCTTGTTCGGTTTTTGCCAACTCTAAAGCAGGGGTTTCCTATACAAGTTGAACATCAACCAAGACCCTGCTTGAATTATCACAAAGACCAAATCTGTAGAGCAAAAATAATATTCGCTGACATTTATTGAGAGATTGCTTTGTGTCCAGGCCTGTGCTAAGTGCTTTATCTACATCACTGCATTTAATTTTTCCATATCCCTATGAGGTAGTGTAACTGAGACCCCCTCAATTTTAGTTGAGGAAAGTAATTTGCCTACAGTTAAATAAGGAGGATATGGCTGAGGAGGTGTTTGAGCTCAAATCTTTCAGAATCTCGAATCTGAGCTCTTAGGCACACTGCTACGCCATTCCTCGTAGACCGTTCCCATCTGTTCATTCTTTCACGTATCTAGTAAACGTGGAGTCTTTGAGCACGTACTGAGATCAGGTATTGTTGTAAGAGCCAAAAAGGATGAGTGGCAGGGAATGAGACAGAGAAGCTGCCCTCCTTACATTTCTGGAGCCAAGGTGACAAGCGACTGAAAAATATATGAATAATAGAATACATAGCGTGTCATACGGTGTCATGAGTGCTATGGAGAGAAAAAGGAAGCGGCAAAGATGGCCAGGGGGGTCCTGGGAGAAAAGCGGGGTGGTCATTTTAAGCCAGTTGAACAGGCTTCTCTGTTGAGTGGAGACTTGGAGGAGGGGAGGGAGTGGGCCTGGCACACCCTGCTCTTAAGGGAGTTGCCTTCCAAGCAGAGAAAAGAGCGAGTGCAGATGCCCTGGGGTGGAAGCCTGCTGCACTATTCCCGGGGGGACCCAGGAGGTCGCTGTGGCTGTAGCTGTGGTCTGTCCAAGGTCTGTCCTTGGGCCAGCAGTGTCAGCATCACTAGGGAGGGCAGGTGAGGGGAGGAGCTAGTTAGGAAAGTGCAAATGCTCAGGCCCCACTCCACACCTGTGGAAATAGAAACTCTGGGGTAGAGCCCGTCTCTGTGTGTGTGTGTGTGTGTGTGTGTGTGTGTGTGTGTGTGAACATTTTATTTTGAAATAATGTACAATTTACAGGGGATTATAAAGGTAGTAGAGAGAGTCCCTTACCTGGCTCCCCTAAAGTTAACATCTTACATAATCATAGTACTTTAAAAAAAAAAACAACAACTAAGATTATCACTGCCGACTAAATTGCAAACTTTATTTGGATTTCACCAGTGTGAGCAATCTTTGGTTTAATTAGGCCTCCACGTGATGCCCATCAAAGTTTGAGGCCCGCCGAGCTAGGGAGCAGCTACAGGAGGTGGGACAGGAAGCTAGGCAAGGCCTAGGTCCTGGGGCCCTACAGGCAATTGTACGGCCTTCGGCGTTTCCTCTGTGTGAGATGAAGGCAACTGGAGGGTTTGAGTTCAAATGACCCTTTCACAGCACGGTCTGATGTGCTGCCCTATTTCAAAGTCGGAAAGGCACTCCCTACCCCTACCCCTGCCCCCCACCCTTGCACTCTGATCCCCTTCTCTTGCTTTATTTTTCTTCTAGTCTTTGCTTCACGCCACCCCCCCCCCACCCCGCCATTTATTATCTTCACTGTATTGCTCTGTCTCCTCTGATAGCTGTCCAAGGGTTGGGATCTTTTTCTTAGTCACTGACATACTCCCAGCACCTGGAACAGCTCCTGGCTCTCAGCAAGGGCTCTGCAAACATTTGCTGAAAAGAAAACACCTAGAGAGAAAAAAGTAGGCAGGAGAGGAGGGAACTGTTTTGAGACCCATTTCGAAAGGCTCGTTCTGGGTACTGGGCGAAGAGAGCAGTAATGGGTGGGGGTAGAGGGGCAGCATGGGCAGGATAGAGGCTCCGGCTGTGACCAGGGGAGAGAAGATGATGGCTTCATGTTGCACGGGTGAATACGGGGCCTTGTGTCTTCCATGTGCTGGTTGAACAGACATTAACACTAGAGGCATCTGAAAAATACACTGTTTAAGAAGAGATCTGAGGAGGAACTTTGGAAGATAAATCAACTTATTTTAAGCATAAAAAATAAACTCCTAATGTTTGGTTATTTTTAAAAGAATTTCCTGTGCACGTGCAAAATGCCCAGCTTTGATTCTCTGTTGAGACATCCAGGGTCTATTATCACAGCCTTGATGTCAACTTCCCGCCAAAGGGAGCGGGCCAAGATGGCCAGGTCTCCAGCTCAAGAATGTTAAACTCTATTCACCGTGTGCCCCAGACTTAATGCACTTGGTTTAATACTGACTAGCGCAGTTCACAGAGGACAGGCTCTTTCTTCCAGAAACAGGGCGAGGATGTGGGGGTCGTAGAGGTAACGTCCCAAAGGTTGTATGACATTTTAGAGGCAAAGAAACACCCTGTGGGTTAAACCGAGGTCTGCCTTGTATTAGCTGCGTGAGCTTGGACAAGTTACTCAACTGCCCTGAGCCTGGACATCTTCACCTTATTACCACTGATAATTGTGCCCGGTACTTTGCATGCATATCAGAGCTTAATGATTTTTATTTTAGTAAGGGAGGCTGATATTGAGTTGCCAGCTGT
Organism: Mormoops blainvillei; assembly: GCA_004026545.1. Classification (NCBI taxonomy): domain Eukaryota; kingdom Metazoa; phylum Chordata; class Mammalia; order Chiroptera; family Mormoopidae; genus Mormoops; species Mormoops blainvillei. Next base: position 47,541 of record PVJD01001433.1, on the reverse strand, counting down.
ATCTCTAATGGGGAAGATAGCAAGTCGGTTTCCAAGAAATTGTTTTGTTCTTGGAAGAATTCTTCAAAGGCCCCTTTCGGTGGACGAAGGATGAGGAGAGCCCCGTTGCTCCGGAGGGAAAGCTCAGTAGGACAGTTTCTTGGCTTAGAAAAGGCCACTCCTCTCCAGCCTCCTCAAATGTTGGATAAGGACAGAGGAGACCACTGGAAGGGGAAAATTGGAGGGGCTGACCCCTTTGCTTTGTAGGTTCCACTGTAGAACCTCTCTGATGGATGGAGGTGGACTTGACTGAGGTCAGCTGGCAGGAGAGGACCCTCCCAGGGGCCTGGGAGGGGGGAATAATGCACGTGTTTGCTATTATCGGAGAATAAACATCAATAATCACAAACATTTGAACTGCTTTACAGTTTCCAAGGCATTGTCACATATTTCAATATCATCTTCACAACACCCTTGTTTAACCTGATTTCTCAGCACGAGGAAACCACATCTGCACCCCACCACCCCACCCGGGCATGGCAAGGAAAGATTTTCCTGCGGTTCCAGCCAAGAAATGCCCTAGTGGGTGCCCAGCCTCTGTGGCTTCAGAGAGTTGAATCCCAGCCCCTCCACCCCATATCTTGCCCTCAAGTCCTCTTTTAAGTACTTTTCTCACCCTTTTCATCACCAGCCACTCATTCTCTCTCTCTGGTTATAACTTTTCCGGAGACCCATCAGTTCTAATTAAGGGTTACTTTTTTCCCAGCTTCGAATGCCCTGCTCTACCTCCTGGCTGCTACTTCCATCTCTCCTCTTCTTTGACGATTGCATATCCTCTTCCTTCTGGGTACCTCCTACCAACACGCCCTGGCCCTCAAAACCTCCCCTTGTATATTGCCCCCTAAGGAGCTCTCCACCCTCTCAGGAACATGGGCAATTAAACTCATCTGACAGATGAGGGACCTGGCCGTATTCATGCAACCAACCAAACTGGGTTGCCCCAAAATACAGTGCGGCTCTTGGGACCCTCCTACACCTACATCTGCACCCTTTCCCTCACATCAGTTCACCTCTGACTTGTGAGAATATTAGCAACATCCCGGCCACGCAACGGATTTATCAAAACATGGGGTGTTTCATTCAGTAGAATAGGGTTTCATCACATTCCTTCCTTATTTCATACACTCCACCCTACAATCACGGCCAGAGTGGTTCTTTTTAGGGGGATCAGGGAACAGCCGTAATACGGCCATTCATCCTAACCCAAATAAGAACTGTTAGACCAAGGGGACGTGACTGCAAACCGGCCGGTGAGTAGCCCGAGCAAAAGAAATGGCCTCAGGGGGGGAGAATCTGCCAAACAGCTGACCAGTGAAAACTAAATTGGCAACAAGGCCCAGTTTGCATTTCAAAGGGGAAATTAAAACCAGGCTTTTGGGGAGGGCAGGCCTAATCAGAAGGGAGGCATGCCTGTAACCAAGGCAACACGCAAACACCAAATTTTCCCTTCTCCTCTTTTCCTCCCCAGAGGCCGACTTCCAAGCAGGCCTCCTACACTCATGTATCCCAGGGAGAGGTGTCAAGAGAGGATGAAGACATCTTATCATTCCCTGAGAAAATCCAAAAGGTTTAGGATGCTCCCACCAAAGAAAAATTTAAAAGATAAAGAAACATCACCATGGTTGCGTATGTCAGCAGAGAGGCTTACATAATAAATATAGGAAGCCATTTGCATCTTCCCAGACTGAGGTCATGAAGACCCCTCTAGAAAGATTAGAAATTTAAAAGAAAGTTATATGAAAGGGGTCTAGAACAGCTTGCTACTACTCTGCAGCACACAGAGTAGTTTTACATGCATTACGATCTTGCGAGGCAGGTCTCGCCATCTCCCTGTGCAAGGGGAGAAAATAAGTCCCAGGCAATTTAAGGGACTTCTCCAAGGTCTGGCACCTGTCCCAGAGCCTCCAACAGAATCAGTTCTCCGTAAGTACTTGTTAAATGAATGAACGCAGCTCACGTTAGAACCAACCTTGGTCTTAAAATTTCCAAACCCATGTTCAGTTTCTTGCTGTCCCGCTCCATCCTAGTTGCACTGAGTTCCTGCAAGAGCCTCTCATCCTCTCATTCATCAGTTCAGTGAATCTCCACAGAGGCCCGTCTATGCTCCAGGCCCTGTGTAAAGCACTAACCCCAGCAGGAAGGAGGCCGAGGCCCTCCTGAAGCCGACTCCCGAACTGTGGGGGTAAGGGCTGTGCACAGAGAGGAAGAAGAAAGAGGTAAACCACAGAAGATCTGATTGTGATAAATGCCCTGATGTGTCAGGGAGTCATTAGGCAAATGTGTATGTGGCAGTTATTTATGGGGGTCTCTGGAGGGTTGCTTTTGTCATCATGGCCATGTGTGGCCATCCGAATATGTACAGCAGTGTCCTGTTAACCAAAAGTTCTGATAGCTATAAGCTTCCATTTAAGCACACCTTTAGAGAGCTTAGGTTACTGTTAAACTACGAACTGGATGGAGCTTTTTAATAAATTCTGTGCATTTCACTGCTTCATTAAGCACTCAAGTCAGATCTAGAAAGCTATCAACTCTGTACCCAGTGGCTACACTAAATGAAGGCTCGGGTCCTGACTGGTGTGGCTCAGTGGGTCGAGCATCGTCCTGCAAAGCGAAAGGTCACCAGCTTGCGTCCCACCTGGGTTGCAGGTTCAGTCCCCACCCAACAATGTTTCTCTCTCACATCAGTGTTTTTCTCCCTCTTTCTCCCTCCCTTCCCTTCTCTCTTTAAAAGTAAATAAACACAATCCTTTTTTTAAAAAATTAAAAAATGAATGATGGCTCCATTATTTCCTCTCCTCCGTCTGCTGCTATCCCTCAGGGCAGCGCCCATAGAGCCACTGGTACATTTTTAACCGGCTCTGAACTAGGACCTGGAAGGAGCTAGTTGTGCATCCATTAATATCAATAGTGTGTGGTAAATTCTTTTCAGTTACTCCTAAGAGGGCAAGGAGGACAAGCAAGAGAAGGAGCAGCCGTAAATCCTTTGTTTGTTGGGCAAATTGCTTAAATACACACAACTGGTTAACAACAGCACCAAGACTAGCACACAGCATCCCGACCAAGTTCAGGGCGCTTCGCAACCTGGACCACAGGAATCTGTTTTGCACCAGGCTCTCATCCATAAAAAGAAGAATTGCCCTAAATGACCTGAGGTTCTTTCTGGCTTTGACACTCTCTGATGGCGGACTTTCATTTCCAGTCACGATGGAATAACAGGAAACAACCCAAATCACCAGACAAGACATGTGAAACAATGCTTTTCAGGACTGTGGGCATCAAGCAATGCAGGATAGACGGAAAACAAGCAAGATGAGCCAATGATCTCCCCAGCTTCCTGTCCTAAGCGAGTTTCCAGGGCATGGGGCAGGAAGGGGGGACTGAGGAAAAAAGTGCCCAGCAAATTCCTGAGCTGAAGACATGCAGCTGAGAATCCAGGGAGGCCGAGGGATCTAGAGCTCACGGGACAGTCCTGGAGAGGAGAGAGTTTCAGAAAAAGAACCCTGGAAATCTGCAGAGGGTTCCCCTTAAGTATACAGCAGACACCCGATTGGTGTGCACATCTGAGGAAGCTATCTGAGGCCTGGGAAAGAACCACCTAAGAGGCTTAGAGTGAAAAGCATACAGCATTCACACAAGGCAAGGAAGAGCGTCTATTCCCAAGAGTCAAGCTGAAAACTTCATCAATCACAGGGCACTGGGTGCAGTGCTTAGGTGTTGCCTCACCATGGGAGACGAGTTAGCCCTTGACAAAATGTTGCCCTGGTTTTACCCTAATAGGTTTAGAGGGAAGATCCAGGGGTAGAAGGGGATACAGACTACTTAACTGTGTCCCAGTCAAGAATATTTATAGGAATACAAAAACATTCAGCAACCGATAGGTAAAATTGACAATATCTGCCATTCAGTCAAAGACTAGTAGGCACGTGGAGGCAGGAAAATTTGATGCATAATGAGAATAATCAATCAATTCATGCAAACCTAGAACTGGCACTGATGATAGAATTAGACAATAAGAACATTAAAGGTTATCGTAACTATATTCCATTAGATGTTACATATTATAACTGTTTCCCACAGTTACATAGAGTCAAGGAAGGTATTAAAAAGATCGAAGGGTCCAAACTTTCAGCTATAAAGTGAATAAGTTCTGGAAATCTAATGTACAGGATGGTGACTGTAATAATAATAATGTTTTTAATAATGGTGGCTGTAATAATAATAATAATAATGTTAGTTAATAATAATGTTTTATATACTTGAAATTTACTAAGAGAGTAAATCTCAAATGTTCTCACCAAAAACAAAACAAAAAGGTAACTATGAGAGGTGATAGGAATGTTAGTTAGTTCAATTGTGTTAATCATTTCACAATCTATACATTACATTGTACACTTTAAAAATACACAATTTTTTGTCAAAAATAAATTTAAAAAATATGCCTTTAAAAAACTGGTAGCCTTATCAGTGCGATCACTCTGTAAGTAACATAAATGTCTAATTACTATATTGGATACCTGAAACTAATATACTGTATGTCAACTGTGATTGAAAAATTAATTTAAAACATTTTAAATGAAAAACTAAAATTAAAAAAAAAACTTTTAAAAGGCCCAAATTGAACTTGTAGAGATGATAAATACCCCGGACAGGATTAACAGCAGGTCAGGTAATTCAGAAGAACATATTAGTAAATTTGAAGATGTAATAATAGAAACTACCAAAAATGAAACATACGAAGAAGGAAATGTTAAGAAAAGAGCCTCAGTGACCTGGGGGACAACTTCAAGTGTCCTAACGTACACATAACTGAAGTCCCAAAGAGTGAGGGAGAGTTAGGACAGAGGACACATTTGCAGAAATAATAGCCAAAATGTTCTGAATTTGAGGAAAACTGTAAGTCCACCTACACAAGGAGTTTAATGAATCCGTAAACTGAGTGGCTATGACTGTGTTTTGATAAAACTTGATCTGTTAAAAAAAAAAAAGAAAAAGATGGACCAAAGTTGGTTCATGAATTGTGGTTTGCAGGCCCCCTTCCTAAAAAAAATCGAGAAATAGATGAATATTTCCATCAACCTAATACGGAAAAGATAATCTTATCCAAAACTCCAAAATGAACGAAAATAAAATGTCAAAAAAATTTAATTTTCAAAATAGCTCATATATAGTAGACATGTACTTCAGAATTTCACAGTTTAAGTTGAACGTTTGCCTTTAGAATTTTGTTTAACATGTAAAAATATTTAAGATGACGCCGATCGTCAGGCAAAGGCGCGCAGGAAACCAGAAACTGGCCTCTGGGGGCCTCCCTGACCCATGACCCTTTTTTTGGATTGCGATTCAGCATCTGTGACTGGTCTTTGTTCTTAGACATTCTGCTTCGAACGCAGTTCAGTAAAGCCACAATTACAGATTCCAAATAAGCATTATCATCATCGCTTTTGGGAAGGGTTGTTTTAGAGCGCATGGAATGGCTCTGGAAATGAGCAAAGGACGCCCCAAACAGCAGTCCGGCCGCTGAGTTGCCTTGGCTTGGGGAAGACGAACCATTTGTGGAATCTGCCCGGATGACACAGCGTGGTCTGCGTTACCTGCCCGCGAAGAGTCCGAAACGTTCTTGCCTCAGGAAACAATAGGGCTGCCTCCTGTCCCCAAGTCTGGGTGCTCAAGGTAGAAGCTTTGCCTTGTCATCTCTGCCAGGTAGCAGCTGTTTCTCTGAACTCAGCTTCCTTCAGACAAGTAACTTTTCCTGATATCAAACTTTTGTTCCACTTTGGATGCCATACGTTCAATAAGAGAAACAACTTCCGCTACGGTGTGGGAAAGTAATACAATTTTCTTAAGTATTTACCCCCAAAGTATATTCTGAAAGTGAAAGCCCCCATCCCATTTCCAAATTTACAACTAAAGCCTTCCCAAATGCAAGGGAAGCTTTATTCCAGGCTACAAATACAACATGAAACAGATATTCATTTTATAGTACTGAAAACAACCTCACTTCTGCTCATGTATTGAATATTAGTATTAATTAATTAATATTCAATATTAAATAATTAATATTGAATATTAAATTTGGTAATCTGAACATCACACAAGAAGACTTTAGGCCAGGGTTTTCCACTGTAAGCAGTTTTGCAAGATTTTAGTAATCCCGTGGAGGGATATATTTGGCTACATTCCAACAAAAGCCAAATATCATAGCTTAAATAGATAGGCTTTTGTTTTTATTTTCTATGACAACAATTCCAAGGTGGCAGGCACTCCAGGACAAGTCCCAGTTTAGTGATACTTCCGCAGCTCCAGCATCCTGCTTTCTTTCCTCCCGCCTAGACTTAGGCGGATGGCAGTTTGGCTACTACAGCTCTACACCTCACACTCGTATTCCGAGTAGGGAAAAAAAGGAGCTAAGGAAAATTTCCTGACGTGGACTTCTCCTTTTATCAGTAAAGGAAAAACTGTCCTGGAGGCCTCCCATCACCCCAACACCCCCATGCAGGCTTCTCTTTACATTCCACTGAACATTTGCGCGCCCCTTCTTTCCTGACTCTCCGTAGCAGTAAAGAAACCAGGATTGCGAGGCTGGTGGCTTTCCAGCCACCATAAGAGAGGGGTGCTCGGAAGAAGGAGGTGAATGGATATCCGATTAGCCAATTCAGTTTGTCTACAGCAGCACAGCATGTGTATTCTTATTTCTTGGCGTGTTTGTGTTCTAGTTGTTAATAATAAAACGATTTCAATTTTTTATTTAAAAAATAATTTTAAAGTTTATTAATGGGGATAACAATTATTATTGAAGTCATTCCTTCAACCCAATCAAAATATCACTATTTAAATAAATATCATTAGTTTAGAATTGCCCTTTCAATATGCCATCTGCAATGGGAGATGGCAAACAACGGCACGGGCCAAATCAGGCCCACCAACTGTTGTTGTAAATAAAGTTTTATTGGAACACAGCCACACACGTTCATTTACTACTGTCTATGGCTGCTTTTGTGTGACCGCAGGAGAGATGAGGAGTTACGATAGAGGCCAGGTGGCTTGCACACCTAAAATATTTACTGTCTGGCCATCCTCAGAAAATATCTGCCAATCCCTGACTGCTGGGATATGCCCTGGGGAGAACGTAGGTCATTATGCAGAATCTCAGACTTCTCTTGAGGGTCTTCAGGACTTCATTTTTAATGAAGACAACACTCCCATTAGGGTGTTGGCGATGCCAGCATTGCCAGCTGCAGAGACTGACCTGGCCCTGGTGTCTTCTGCACTGGGCCACCGTTTTGACTTTGTTTTAAAGGAACTCTTTCTTGTGTGCCATTAAAAATAAGATATTGTATATAAATCACCTACTTGGAAAGGAGAGTCCTTTGGCAAAATACCGATTCTTTCGCATTTGATTTTTTAAAACAATAAGCACGGAACTCACTGGCCCAGGGATCACCATCATAACTGAACCTGTAATAAATCATCTTGCTTTTACAGACTTTGCAAACACACACTTTTTAAGAAAAAGAAATAAATCTCTTCTAAGTCAGGGCAAACAGAACATATCTACTAAAGCTTCAGTGAGCTCCAGAAGCCGATTCTGTCTCTCCCCGTGTCCTTTAAGAGCGAGACACCTCCAGACCTCTTGCTGGGCTGTGAGTCATCCCAACAGCCTCTGGGGCTCAGCTAAGGGCCACCCTTTTTTAATGGAACAGTTAAGCTCCCCGACCTTAACTGTGACTGATCTCAAGTTCTGGCTGTGGATAAAAATCCAACAAACTTGGGTGGGAATCTCCGAGAAGCTGAGCTACCTTTGCCACCCGCACAAGGTAAAAACTCAGGGAGCCCCAGACGCCCCCTGTTCTCCGCCTGCCTCCTGCCTGCCCTCGTTTCTGAGCGGCCGACCGCAGGGCAGGCTTTGCAGTGGGTCAGCAGTTGCGGTGGGCTTGGACTGTCGTGCTGCTAATTATGTAAGCTATACTTACCTAGAGCGTATGGGCGGTTTCTTATGAATGTGGCTACTATGATTACAAATTTAATTCCCAAAAGGAACCCAAAATGTGGGTTCCTCCCTTTTTACTTACCCTTGCCCCTGCCTTCCCCCCAAAGCATGTAAATATATGCAGAACAAAAACAGAAAATATTTTTGAACCAAAAAAGAAAGCAAATGCTTTTTACCTTTTTTTCCCACACCTACTTTGTGCTTTACAGGCAGTAGGTCATGTTATTGTAATGGTGTCGGCCCAAAGGCCTTGTGAGTTTGTGATTTATTTTGCTGATGAGGAAACTGAGAGGTGAAGTGACTTGTCCAAGGCTCCAGAAAGATGGCTGAACGAGGCTTGAATGCAGACCTATCCTACTGCAAAAGCCACCACAGGGTCGTTGGATGACAGACACAAGGACCACGAGCCAACCTATGAACCATCCATCTCCTGGGGCCTGGGCCTTTCAGCCCGTCTGGTGTGCCCGTGACCAGGGCCCAGAAAGGCAGTTATCCTGAATTCATGAAAAAAGAGCCAAGAGTCCAGGAGGGCATAGCTAGGTGGGCCTGAAGCTGAGGCAGGTCAGGGACACCTGAAGAGAATCACAGACCCAGGTCTCGCTATCTGCAAAGCCATGCTTTGCACCTCAGTTCTGTCTTTCCTGTCAGTCCTCCCATGCCCAATTCTTCTGTTCTCAGCAGCTTCACCATCACCTAAAGGCTATCAGTTATACTGATAGAGGAGCAGACCAGTTTGGCCCTCGAAGCCTGGAGCAGACACTGTCAGGGCTACACCCAGGTCCTTTCTGACCTGTTTTGTGCCGGTTTTCTGTGTTTATGGCCAGCTTCTGTATGCTTCACTTCTAACTGCTTTTATCTACAGCTTTCTCTAGGGAGGGCCTTTTGGGGCACTGTCTCCATTTGCCCGTTTGCACAGAGCTGGGGGTTCCCAGGAGGTAAAGTCCTTTCCAGCAACCTATGGCCAATGGCTGGCTGGTTGGGAGTAGGGAAGCCCCACCTCTCTTGCCTGCAGGCGGGACAAACTCTCAAGGTAGAACTGACACCCCAGACTCCCCCCCAGACTCAGGCTGAGTACAGAACTCTGCCTGAAATTGTACACTTGACCCGCTTCTTTCTCTTCTCTGACCTACTTCCCTCACTTCTTTTCCTGTTTCTCCTGAAACCCACTCTTAAAATTCCTAGTGTGCAAATCGTCATGTGTCTGGGTTTGCTTCCGGGGAGCCAGTCCTAAGACAACACCACATTAAGATTACTTCCTGTGATTTTGCATCTTTTGGCAGCATCGCATTCCTGCCCCCGCCAGACTCCTAAGGGCGACCGCAGGGGACCTCCTCTTCTGTGCCTGACCGGCTCCAGCCCTCCGTCCCATTCTCCTCTGATTTTCTACCTTTGGATCTATCTTTTCTTCCTGGTTAGAAAAAGACTGATGGTCACATACAACACAATAGAAAAAAGCCCAAATCTAAACGAGGTCTGTCTGACTTCAAGTTCACGCTGTTAACCACGAGGTTGCCTACCCCTTAAATTTTGTCTTTGCAGCTGACCCCTGGGGTCCTGACTCTAGAATATCTTCTAATGACTCTAATTTGGATTCACTCCATGGAACTTCCCCAGCCTTTTTATCCGACCACTTAGAGCCTAATACGGGGCCCTGTCTGTTCCATCCAATGTCCCCAGATGGAAGACATGATATCTTTAAACTTCATTCATGCATGCACACAGTCGAGAAAATATTTACTGAATGCATTCTCTATACGAGGCTCTGTTGCAAACACTGGGGATGGTGAGTATTGCATTGGGGAAGGAAGGGAAGGACATTAAGGCTCTTACCCTCTTTCCTGGTTTTAATTTTCTCTAAGGCCTTTCCTCAAACTCCACCAAATGTTAAAAACAGTATTAACATAAAAACAATAGGCTTTGGAGGGGAAGGGAACAAAAGAACCCAAGTTTTAAAATACCCCAAGCAAAACACTAGTTCTGTGAGACCAGATCGATTCACATAAGGTGGCCCTTCAGTAGTGGTTCTCAACCCAGATGCAGCCAGGAGATATTTGGCAACACCTGGATATATTTGTTCATTGTCACAGCTGGGGGATGGGATCCCACTCTAGTGCGTAGAGGCCAAGGATGCAGCTAAGCATCCAATCATGCACAGGACAGCCTCCCACAGCAAAACCAAACCAAAAACAAAGCCCTACTTAGGCTAAAATATCAATAGTTTTGAGGCTTTATAAGAACAGCGCCAAACCCAGAGGCTGACGTAGAAACAAGTGAAGAACTCTCTGCCACTAAGCTTGAGTCTCCCCTCTCCCTCTCCCCCTCCCCTGTAGCACGGAATGGAATACCAACACATTCACAGATCTGGGATTTTGCTGGGAAACCTGAGGGCTGACCTAACTTGCCCCCCCTCCCCACCACACCTCACCCCAAGAGAATCGCCTAAATTCACAAGGCAACTTTTCTCACTTCAAAGGAGATAGTCTGTTCTCTTTGCAGTGACAGAGATTAAATAGGTGCTTATCATCCTAGCATATGTTAGGAGGCCAAGGCCTTTTTTGCTTTAAGAAGATGGAAGCCACAGAAAGATCATATAGCAAGCATAATGGTAACCAGATTCCATGCAGGGTTTTACTGTAAAAACCGAGCTGCAGGCATTAGTCTGCATGAAACGCACTGGCAAGACAGGAGCCCAGGTAAACGACTACGAGCCCCTGGGACGGATTGCCCTTCACCCTTGCCATAAGCTACGGCCTTCTTAGCAAATTTCACTTCCTTTGCAACATTAATTAGAGCTTGCCCGGATGAGGAAACTGTGGACATGGAATCAGCCATTCTTGACTAGAGTCTCAGCTGAGTCACTCACGACCCTGAGCGGTCCAATAAGTAAGTAGCCACTAGCCACAAAGTGGCGATTTAAATCTAAGTTAATTAAAATGTTTAAAAAATGAGAAATTCAGGTCCTTAATCACACTAGCCACATCTCAAGTGCTCGCAGTCCCCGTGGCTAGCAACAACTGCATCAGGCAGTGTAAACACGGAATTTTCCCATCATCACAGAAAGTTGGGAAGCACAGATGATGTCGGGCAAAACACTTAATTTCCTTGAGCCCTCCTTTGTGGACTTGTCCATTCTCCCAGAACCATTAGGAAGGTGAGCCAGTGGGGTGTGTGTGCTTTGTTAACTATGAGTATAAAACAGTATGTAAATGTAAGGATTGGGATAAGAGCCCCAGTCATTTCCCTTACCAAGGATGACTGGCCTTGCATTATCGACAAGAAATCAGAATGCTTCTCTGTACAGACTTTTTATTATTTCTGGATCAATCACTTATTGCTTTGGGTGAATAACTTTCAGATGAGCAAGTTTTTTGAGTTTGCCTCCTTTCCTTTGTAGCCGATGTCTCTGCTGTGGACACAGTAAACAGGCTGGTTCATTCAAGAGTTTTGCAAGTCAGGAATTTTCCCTTTGCCTACGTACGAAGTGTGCACTATGGTTTTGCATTTTTTTTTCTTCCAGAAAAATCAGCCCAGCTTCTCCATCCCTAATAGGTTATTCAAGCAATCTCAGTCTCTGAGCTTGAGGGAGCCTTAGAGTTTTTCTTATTTAGGAACAACAAAACCTTCCAAATGAAATAGAAGGAATAATTCCCCTTAAGCCCTGACTAGTATGTGGTGCTGTCTCCGCTGTCAGCTTGGACACACTCCTCTGAAAAAGCAAACCTCTGTTTTTACTTAGGCTTGTTCTGATCTGTTGTAAGTCATAACTTGATGAAAGCATTATAAAGCAGTTAGAGGATGCATGTCAAGTAATTGGCTGAATTATGTCTGAGAGGGCTCAAAGCATGCCAACAGGGCAGCTCAAGCAATCTAGAAGGTGCCACTGGGGCCTGGGAGGTTGAGCCGTTCCCAGGACTCCAAGAGGCCCTTTGTTTTTCCAATGGTAATAATGAGCTTGGCATTTGCATGAAACCCTTCCTGCTCTTCTGGGGGAAGATGCTTTATCAACATGGGCTGTTCAACCATCCCATTCATTAGTCCTTATGTAAAACACTAGAGGCCAGAAAATGGAGTCCTGGGACCGGGCAAGCCAGGAGGAAAACTTGGGTGCTGCCTTGTTGCTTCTTCTACATATCAGGTCTTCTTCAGCCAACAAAGCAGACAAAAATCCAGCCCTCGTGGAACCTATATTACAGTGGGGAAGGCAAAGGGGCAGGGAGAAAAGCGATAACAAATGAACAAAGATAGGTACATGACACGATAAAACTACAATGGGACGGGAATGCTAGAGATGGACGAACGAGCTGAAGTTTCACAAAGAAAGGCCGGGAAAAGCCTCTCAAAGTGACATTTCAGCAGGAACCTAAAGGAAAGGGGATGCAAACCTGGGGTTATCAGTAGGGAGTGCTCGTTAGGCAAAGAAAGCTGGCAAGTGCAAAGGCCCTGGGGCAGGGGTAGACCTGGCCTCTTTGAGGAAGAGTAGTAAATTAGAGTAACTGAGGCACAGTGAGTGGTGGGGAGGGGCATAGTTGGAGATGAGGTCACAGAGGTGGCCTGGGGGCCAGATAATATAGGACCTCCTTCAGTGTTCTACTTTTTAAGACATACAACTCTTTTGGAGAGTTTTGAGCAGAGGAGCGAAACAATCTGACTTATTAAAGGATCTTTCTGGATTCTGTCTGAGAGTAGACCAGGTGAGGGAAAGGGTGCTAGGATGAAAGCAGTTTATGATCAGTTAACCCCACAGGGTTTTCCCTGACCCCGATTTCCCATCAGCCATTCGCCACCTCTGCCTCTAGGACCTGCAAACATCCATGCCGAATCACAGTGCTGTCCTCAGCAGGCCGCTTCATAGCCTGCAACGAATTGCACCATTGGATTCATTCTGTTTATCCAATTCTATTCAAGGCCTCACAAAATGAGGGCTCTTCATCATTGGAAGGAACCTGGACAATTACTCGGCTCCACTGTTCATTTTTTAAAATTGTAAAATAGCATGTACATACAGAACAGTTTAAATGATAATAATAAAGTATTCACATACTACCATTCAGTTAATAAAAAGAGCATTGCTGGTCCCTTAGATCCCCACTGTGTCCCTTCTCAGCCACATGCCTCTCTCTTCACCCTTCACTCCCACCTGAAGTAACTACCATCCCACCTTCCATGTTAATTATTCTCCAGCTATATTTTGTGGCTCTCCCACTTATGCCTGAAGATCTAAATAATACGTTCAGTTTTGGAAAACGGGGCAGCGGCAGCAGCAGTCTGTGTGCGATCCTGCTAGAGAGAGACCCGCAGGAGAAGACCCGCTGAGCTGAGCCTCTAGGTCATGGTCTGGCTTCAGTGTCCCTGAGGTTTCACAAGCGCCCCTTCTGGGAAAGTCACTGGGCAAGGTCACAAGGGAGTCCTCACAAACCTATAGCTCACTCCGGGAACACCACATCTTGTCTGGCAAGGCTGTGGCATGAGCCGAGAACGGACATATGAAGGGAGGGTAGTTCAAGAGAGTGGGGTGCTCTGAATATTCATGGGTCAAGTCCAGCTTTCAAGGTTGGGTCAAAGCACAACACTTCTGTGGCTGAAGTAACGGCGCTCAGCTTATCCAAGAGCAGAGCCTGGAGGAGAGGGCAGGGATTTCCTCAGCCTGTGGTCCAAACAAGCCAGGTATAGTTCAGAGTCCAGACCAGACTCTCCTGGGTGTCCTGTTCTCAGGTGAGCCAGGAACTTGGTGTGGACCACCTAAGAGGGTCTGTCTCTGCTCAGAGCTGGTGGGTTGCCCTTCGTGGGGAGACATCACTGCCATCCTCGGATCCCCCATCACTGTCCTCCCGAGAATCCCCCTCTATCCTCCCCTCTTTCAGCCCCGCTATGCACCTTATCCGTGTCTTCCTCATTCCGGATTTATTCTTTCATTTTTCTGAAGAATATGCTCCATTTTGAGACCTTGGATATCTAAAAATGTCTCTATTCTACCCTCAATTATAATTAATAATTTGGCCAGGTATGCAATTGTTAGTTGGGTATTATTTACCTTTAGAGTTTTGAGAGATGCAGTTGTTGAAAAATCTAAAGCTATTCTGATAACTGAACTTTTGTATGTATTCTTTTTTTCTTTCCAGAAACTTATGGAAGCTTTTGGTTTTGGTTTCCAGTATTCAGACATTTCATGATACTTCTTTTCTTTCATCCCGTGTGCACTAAATGACAACTTTTTCAATGGGTTAACCCATACTTTCCAGCCTTGGGAAATGTTCTTAAATTATTTCATAGCTGGTTTCTGCTCTCTTTTGCCTCTCTCTGATTTCTTTGTCTAGAATTCCTTTAGACCAGTCCTCTCAGATTGTCATAATGTATTTCCTATTTTTATTTTTTGTGGTTTTGCTCAACTTTTTATAATATTTCTTCAAATTTATCTTCCAATCCTTCTATAGTGATTTTTATTTCCGTTCTCCCATTTTTTAATCACAAAAACTTGTTTTCTTCTCTCTTTATTTCAGAGCATCTTTTCCCTCATTTCATTCATTGACTATCTGATCTCCCTTAAGAACATTCATGAAAGATGTTTTGACATTTCATCTCCCTCATGTCTGTTTCCTCTCTGTTGTATTTCCTCTGTTTATTTGTTGTATTCCCTGTATTTCATATTAAGCCTTTCCTAATGTCTGGCAGTCCTGGTTGCTTGTTATGAATAAAAGAGGAATCAAAAAATGTATGGGAAGCTCTCAACAGAGCCGTAGGTCTCATCAGCATCGACATTAACAGACTGTGCGTTAGGAAATCCCCTTTGTCAGTATTGTTCAGTCTTTCTTCTTGGCTGGAGGTTAGAGCCCCCAGAGGGGATGCTATCCATCTCCGACCTGAACAGGAAAGACCTTGACAGAACTCTGTGGTCAACATGGGGAAGAGGGATTGAACGTTCAGTGGGTAACATGCTTTGCCCAATCACTTAGGTCCCTTTGGTATGGCATCTACACTTCAGGCCTGGTATCCCCTGCTCCACTGACCTCCAGTTTTGCACCTCCGTGAAATAAACTTTCAGACTTACCATTTTCTGTTGTATAACCACTTAAGGTAAGTGATTTCAGATCAGTAACAAATTCCCCAACTTCAGTGGCTTAACCAAATACATTTATTTCATACGCCTACAAAGTCTGGTGTCGGTGTTCCGGCTTGGTAGGCAGCTCCCAGTTTCCTTCCGTCTTGTGGCTTCACGAGGTCTCACCCACCGCCTAGTTCAGGTCCTGTAGGCAGAAAGAGAAGACTATGAGTGTAAGGTTATCATGGGCCAAACCTGAAAGTGGCGCACGTCACTGTGCCCACACTGCATCGTGGACTCAGCCACATGGCCATACCTAACTGCAAGGGAGACTAGGAAACATGCCAAACATGTGCCCGGAAGGAAGAGCAAATGGACTTTGGTGAACATACAGCATTCACTACTCCAAAGGCCCTGGCACATTTCTTAACTTCCCTGAGTCTCAATTTTTTAACCTATAAAATGGTAAAATTGGAACAACACTGCTTGCCTCGGTGTTATTGTGAAGATTACATTTGGGAAATGCTTGGCCTTGTGCCAAGCACACAATAAACTCTCAGGGAATAGATGTTATTATTATTATTGTATTTTTTCCTATCTTTCATTCATTCATTTTATCAAAAATGGAGATCCATGAAAGATCAAAACTTTCATCTTTCGAGGAAGAAATTTATAGAGCAGATGACAGTATACAGAAGGATACGAAAATGAAGAAGGAGAAGACTTGCATAGTGAAGATCCCATCCATTTCATTTGTGGGTTAAATATTTTCTGAACATCTGTCATGTATCAAGCATTGCATTAGAGATCCAGAGATGAGACAAACAGGATCCTTGCCCTTGAGTTTACCACAGTCTGTCTGAGAATCAAAAAGCTAAACTTTATCACTTTTTTGCAAACTTGGGGCCATGTTTCAAAAGGAAGTTGGACGGTGTCCCAGAGAATAAAATGATCTGAAATGATTTTTCAGTTTAGTGGTCAAAACTTAGCCTAGTCAAAGTTATCAATCGTCTCCATGTTGCTGAACCCAGTGGCTAATCTTTGGTCTTGATCTTACTTGACTTGCAGCTGATCATGACCTCATCCTTGAAACAGTATCTTCACGTGGCTTCCAGGACAATACCCACCCTGGTTTTGCTTTTAACTCATTGGCTGTCCCTTCTTAGTCTCTTATACTGGTTCTTCTTCATTCCACAGGGCTCAGTCTCTGTACCTCTTCTCTTCTCAATGTACACCTTGCCCTTAGTGATCTCATACAGGATTATGGCTTTCAGTGCCATCTATAAATTGAAGACTCCCCAAAGGATGTATCCTGAACGTCAGATCATATATCCAGTTGCCTCCTCAACGTCTGTACTTGGATGCCTCTCAGCTGAACTGCTGACTTCCCCTAGTCCCAAGCCTGCTCTCCCCACAGCATTGCCCCATCCCATCAATTAGCAGCACCCTTCCATTGTTCAGGCCACAGACCTAGGGGTCATCCTTGACTCCTCTTTCACACCTCATTCAACCCATCAGTAAATACTGTTGGCTTCTCTTTCAAAATATATCCTGAAGTCAAATATATTTTTATTCTATCACTGCTGTGGTCCAGGCCACCATCACCTCCCTCCCGAGTTATTTCATTAGTCTCCTAATATGGCTTCCTTTTTTTTTTTTAACCATAGCATTCATCATCATGTGTCACAATTATTGCCTTTCTCTGCCACTGTGATGTAAGTTGCAAGAGGATAAATAGATTTTTGTCTGTTTTGTTCACTATTGTATCCCCAGTAGCTAGAACATTGTATGGCACCTAGTAGGTGTTCGATATTTTTTTATTAAATTAAGAAAGTAATGTGGGCACTATTTTTTTTTCTTTTATTGATTCTAGAGAGAGGGGAAGGAAGGGCGAAAGAGAGAGAGAGAAACATCAGTTTGACAGAAAAACATCGATCGGTCATCTCCTGCATGTGCCCTGAGTGGAGAATGAACTTGAAACCCAGGCATGTACCCTGACTGGGAATCAATCCCACGGCCTTGTCGTTTACAGGATGATGTCCAATCAACAGAGTGGCACTATTTTTAATACACCTGCTTCAATTTAGAATAGCCCCTTCCACCTTGAAAGAAACCAAGGAGTTTAATATGACATGAACAGCTCTGCAGCCTTCATTTCCTTTCGAGTGTGATCATATTTGGGGAACAGGAGCTGGGGCTGACCCCAGGCAGAAAGATGAGATCCTAGGAGAACAGCACTAGTTGAATTCTCTGGGCCCAGTAGACAGCATACAGCCTGGTGGTTCTAAAAATGCACACGTCAGCACAATGCCTCCTCCTCCTCTGTGACTTCCCCACGGGCAAAGTCAGCAGCCATCTCTTCCAGGCATCCCTGACTCCATTCACTGAACATAGAAGATTCTATGGTGCTTGCAATAGGCAATGCTATTACTCCCCCTTATATTCCCGGTGCCTAGCTCAAGCGACTAACTTACGCTGGTTTTCCTGGGACTGTCCCAGTTTTAAAACTGAGAGGTCTGCATCCACTGAATCCTCTCAGCCCTGGGTAAACCGTATACTTGGCACAGCACCTGTCACCTAGTAGACCACAATAAATAAATGTTGGACGGAGCTAATTGTGTTGCAGTTATTTCTCCTTTTGTCGAGTCCTACCACAGGGCCTGGCATGTGGCCTAATGTTTCCTAAAATGTGTTTCCAAGAACTCTAGCTCTGTGTAATATCAACAAAAGTTGTTGCTATAGTCAATGCTGTTGCATGCCCCACCCAGATCTCCTCTCCTGAGATGGTGCACCCATCCCCCTGAATGGTCTGACTGTTGGTATGAGCACCTCACAGTTATGCCCTTCACAACAAAGATCAACCTTAGCCTGTGGGAACCTTCTTGCCTAGAGATTTCAAAGACGTTTGTGCCCTTCTTCCCAAAGAGTTGCTTAGAAGTGATGTCTGTCTGATCCTGGAATAAAAGGTTCATCCCACTTTCTTCAAGATGAGACAACATGATACTGTCGCTCATACTCTAGAGGCTAGACTTTAGCTGAACCTATATCTGTGCAAAGTTGCTGCTCCTTATAAATTTCTCCTAAGAGAATCCCCTCCCTAAATCACTTACAAAGAATCCCTGTCTTAGATCCCGCCTCTAATAAGCCAATCGTAAAACAGTCATTACTTAGAGTTATCCTAGGAAGCTACCCCTATAGATGCTGAGGTTGGACCACCCACCTCATTGCTGCTGGCACTGAGGACCCCACCTTCACAGGTCAGTGAAGACTGATGGTCCTTGGCACAATGAATGCCAGGATTCTCCCCTGAATGTGGCTACAAAACAGGTATAGGGAGATGCACCGGCTTGGATACATACCTTTACCAAGGAAATAGTCAGTATGAAGAGAGTGGAATTTGGGATACTTGTTGAGTGCCCTTGACATATTAAAGAAAGAGAAGATCGTAGGTGTAGATCGATTGCTCATAAATGCAAAACGAAGTGTGAAATTCAGTGGGTTCCTTGACAGTATTTCGAGAGATTCTCTTAGCCTGCAACCAGGCGACCAGCTGAGCCCAAACCAGGTTCAAACCTAATTGTAACAGTAGAACTTCAGAGAAGGTTGACTTCTAATCCTTGCAAAGTCTTCTAATGCCACAGTTGGGCTCTTACAGAGGAGAAGTGTGACCCTGAGGCTTGAGATCAGGATATCTGGGTAGATCTACTTGAGAATCTCGAACTACCGGTTTTTCTTGAACACCCTGGGACCGCAGCAGCGAGCCACACCCTTTTGTTAGAAGACAGAGTCTCGTCTTCTCACCTAGCCTTACCTGAAGATTGCACAAAAACCTCACAGGGGACAGGTGCTCCGTAAGACAATGCTTGCCCTTCTCAGGACCTGGCTCCATGCTCCTTCCAACCACCAGGCCTGTAATTAGGGTCAAGTCTCAGCTTGACCTGGCTGACAAAGTGCTTGGCCTACTAAGGTAGATGAGGGACTTCATGCCAACTGAATGACAGACATGGACAAATGTACCAGCAGAAATTAGGAAAGGGCGTCAGAGATGAATCATGAAGGCCTTGGATCAAGGAGAACAATACAAAGAGTTGGATAAGGGAGAGTTTGTCAGTATCAGGATGCCTTATTTAGCATAAATGCCCAATAATTGTTGGACCATGCTGTTTTTTGTTAAAATATCCGACCTGAGGGCTTGTCTGATAAATTGCTGAGATGGATCTTGGAAACTCAGAAGAAATGACTGTCAATAGTAAATGAAGCTGATGCCAGGCCTGCTGGGCAGATAGCGCAGGAGGAGATCAAATAGCCCATGCAAATGGGTCTACTGAATGAGAGCAAAGAATTGATTAGTTTTCCATGTGCCTCAGGAGAACCCAAAACACTTTCAGTCAAGGGTTTGTTGGTCAGGAGAGCACCAGCAACTCTGTCCTCTGAAGGCAGAGCTGACACTGGTAGCAGCGGGATGGCCGCCGTCCAGGAACAGCGCTTAACTCCAGAAACCATGGAAACAGAACTACAGAAATGATGAGCAAGGTTGGAACGGCAGCCAGGGAGGCCTAACATACAAAGTTCTACAGAGCTGGCTAACAGAACACAGTGTTTCTAAGGGCAAGGCAGATGGACAGCAGACGAGAAATTAAATCGCTTTACAAGAAGACTGCTCAACTCTTATGATAGGTTGAGGTATATTTGTGACCCTCTAAGACAGGCATCGGAAACTTATATGACCAAGGAATCCTTTTTTTAAGAACCACCCCCACCCCCCACGCTGGGATTGGTATTTTACAAATTAATAATCCTATACAGTTCATTATTCAAAACATTTATGGAGCAAATGCATATGTGAACACATACTTGGTTCTTTAGTAGAACTTCATGTAGTTATTGGACATATCTAGAGCTCCAAAGTCTTACTCTAATGCCTACATCCAAGGAGGGGAAAATGAGGAAAATACTGATCTAGAAATGAAAGAAGAAATTTGCTAACAGGCTGGCCAAACCACAAACTCAAACAGCTCAAGAACAGTCAGCATTTGATATGTCAGCAAACCGTTCACCCTCCCCCACCCCCAAAAAAGCTTACAAAGGCAGGACATCAAGAAAAATGACTTTGGGGAAATTAATGGAACAATGTATAGAGAAGAGAAGAAAGTCAATAATGAATTCAGTCCAATTTAAACAGCCCAGGCCAAGACCACAAGGTAAAAAACTTATTTTAAATTACATTCAACACTGAAAATAAGTCCCTGTGATTTATTTAGCATTCCAGCAGATAAAGAGCAATAAACAACTACTTCAAGTGCATTACATTATCGGCAGAGTTCTATGCTTCCACAAGTCAAAGCTGGGCACAATACAGTTCAACAGCACACAGTAAGCTTTGTCCCTTCCGTCTGACTGCCTATACGGTCGCACGCCTGCATCAACAAAAAGGCTCCAACCGTCATAATAGGTAATTTCCCTTCCATCAGTAGGCAAACTCTAAGAGGGAATAAATCCAACATCAGCATTTGTTCCAAAAGAAAGACATTCATTTCTCAGCAGCATCTGTTTTCTGCCTCAGGCTCTATTGTTCAAACTCTTTACGAACAATCTCGACTCTGTTCCCTTGGAAGATGTCTCTTTCACTGCGCTCCAAACCTTGCTGGCAGGACATCTTGACTCACACTGGAAAGTGCCAGTTGTTGCCTCCCCAGTCCCACTGTTACGCAGATGTCGACCTCATGTCACGCTCAGACTTCTCCTGCCAACTCAGTGAGTCACCCAGTCTAAATCACTTGTCATTTCATGCTTTCCTTTCTACCTCTCCTGCCGTTTCCTGTTTAAAAACCACCTTCAATATAGTGTCCCCACGAGAGAAAACCCAAACCCCTTGGCCATCACGGAAGATCCATTTGAGAGGATCTAAGAGGAAGTGAGAACATTCTGAGCTTTAGAGTCAGAGAGACCTCAGGCCCAATCTTAGGATGCTAGCTGACTCTTCTAGGGACAGTGACGTCACCTCCTTGGGCCTTAGACGCCTCGTCTGAAAATGGGAATAAACCTTGATGCCGTAGGACTTTGTGCATCCTATGAGAATGCACAGGGTATCCGACACCATGACTAGCATGTAGTAGGCACTCTATAAAAGGCAGTTTATAAATACAGGGTGGAGCGAAAGTAGGTTTACCATTGTTAGTATGTAAAACACAGAGCTTATTCTTGAATTATTAATTATTGTATTATTTCCCATACAAACAACTGTAAATCTCCTTTTGCCCAGCCCTGTAGATCAGTATACAATATGTCTCCCCTTTGCCTTTTGCTATCTTGACTACTAGCATTCCCCTATAGGAACCCAACTTTGCACCAGATTAAGCTGCCCACAGAATACAGCATGTTCGGAGGTTGAAAAGGACTTTAGATATCATCAGGTCTAGGGATGGCATGCAAGTTTCTTTCTTCATATTAACTTCACCAGTGGGTAGCGGGCACCTAGAATTCTGAATTCAGGCTTATCCCAGTGTGTGTGTGTGCGTGTGTGTGTGTGTGTGTGTGTGTGGTAATAATTTAAAAGGTCAGAGAATCCAAGATGGAATGTAGCACGTGAAGAAAGATTTTAAAGGCATCACAAATGTATGAAATAACCTCACTGGAGGGAGTGGGAAAATAAGATCTAACCAAGGTGATTTTGGAAATGCAGAGTCTGAAAGACCAAAGGCATAAGGAACTGTACATAATCCCTGTACTGTGGTTGATAAAGCCGTTTCCTGTGGGGGTGCAGGTTAACAATCCTGAAAACACTGTACATTGTGCTGGAATTGAACATAAGCAAACGGGTGGTCAGTGGTGAGATCCCGGTTTCCCACCATTGGAAGGGGAGATCACAGGTGTGCAAGGGCAGTGGCTTAGAATGATAGACGTGGTAAGTTCTCTGTGCCCCTGCACATCAAGGCCACTGTTAATGAGGTGCTTTGAAAGAACAATTTAAAAGTATGTGCACAGATATTTCAGCCATCTTTACTGTTCTTAAATTCCTTTATTTTAATTTTCTTAAAGTTTTAATGGTCTGTAAAACTGAGAACACGCTTATAAAAGAAAATGCTTTGGAGTTGGAGAGTGCGCACGTGTAGATGGGTGTACGTTTGTACGAGCGTGTGCGAGCGACTGCGGTATGTGGGGCTGGGTGGGGAGGGGGTGAACCTTAATGCCTCTCAGGGGCAAGATGAGATGCGATACCTCTCAGAAGCAAGTTCTACCCCTAGGACCAGCTGAGGGTTTGGGTTTTCCTTGAATCCTCCTCATAAATCTGCAGGAGAAAAACAAGAGGCTGGACAAGAAGATGCATGCCTGAGGTAAAGGGAAAAACATGTTCGGTGCTAATGGGGGGAGGAAAGAGGAGGAACGTTCCACAGCAATCTGCCCCAAGGTGAGGACTGGTCTGCGGGGCTGCCAGTATCTACAAGCAAGATGTTAATGAGGATTATCAGCTGTCCCTGCAACAAACGCAGGCAGCATTCTGGCAGCCAAGGCGCTGGAGCCGGTCAAAATGTGTGTGTGTGTGTGTGTGTGTGTGTGTGTGTGAGCGTGTGAGTGTGTGTGAGCGTGTGAGTGTGTGTGAGTGTGTGTAAGTGTGTGCGTGCGAGTGTGTGTGTTCGTGTGTGTGCATGTCCCAGAAGAAATACCAGGCTTACTCTATACAGATGTTCTCCGAAAACAAATGGTCACGGTATGCCACCTGCGAACACCTGTGACACCCCGGTGACATGAGACAGACACCTTTAAGGGAGGGAGGTTTGACACTTCTCAGTGGGGGCTATTTGCATAGAGCTGCCTCATTCTTCTTTCATCTCTGGCAGAAAAGGAGACCCTTTTACCCTTCCAGAAACACACACCAACCGAACACACACCGTCACACAGACACGCAGACCCAAAGGTCATCTCTGCATTGCAGGCCGGTCCTTGTTTTCCTTGCGGATGCATATTTACACACCAGGGCTTGTATTTAAGCACATTCCTCTTAAGTGAACTGGTGCCGTAAACAGTGCTCGTAGAACATACCAAGAGCCAGACAGCAAATGGTGGAGGCCCAATAGCATCCCTCAAGCAGTATTGGGGCATTTTAGCTTGTTTGACATGAGAAATCCACTTGGTGCTCTAGGCGGCCAGGAAGATATTCGACTTCTTCTGGAGATCTTGGTAGCTAAGATAGCTTTTAGCGCTAACGTTGAAATTAGGTAGGCTTGGGGTGAGTTGCGGCTTTTCCACTGACCTCAGGTCTCTGACTTCTACCTCTGCTTCAGTGTCCTTATCTGCGACATGGGGATAATAACCACGAGTCGGCATTACCATTACACCCATTTTACAGGTGGGGAGAGCTGACACACAATGAGGTCGTCCCAGATGAGGCAACTAGTAAGCAGCACAGCTCGAATATGAACCCAGGCGGCCTGTCCCCTCCCTGCCTCGCCTGCTACATTTACACGAATTTTCTCCTTTAACCCTCAACACGACTCTGCTCATGGAAACTTGGACGAATTACTTAATTCCTTTAGTCTCCATCGGTTCAAGAGAAAATAGGATTTTGTAATGGCTGTCCTCATACGATACTATAGGCAGGGGTCCCCAACCTCCAGGACCCCAGGTTGGGACCGGTCTGGGCCTGTTAGAAACCAGACCGCAGAGCAGAAAGTGAGCTCGAATGTAATGCCCTTGAATCCTCCAGAAACCAGCCCCTCTCCTCCGGCCCATGGACAAATTTTCTTCCACAAAACCGATCCCTGGTGCCAAACAGACTGGGGACCGCTGTTAGAGAGAATAACCAAGAAAGGCAGGGAAGGTGGCGAGCCGAGCGCCGGAGCGGCGACAGAGCCCACAGTCAGTGCAGTGGCAACGGAGAGCGTGTTGTCAGCAGCACGACACCCGTCGCGCTTTAGTTATTTGTTGCAGGTTTGTGATTTCCTCACACTACATACGTGTTCCATGAGGACAGGAATTCTCTGCTGATTTACACGCCCTGTACTCGCAGCATTGCGCGACAGAACGCAGGCCCGGGGCACACTGTGCTTTCGATGTTATTCATCAATGGATAAATAAATGGCTTTAAGGCTGCCTTTCCTTTGGATTGCTGTAAGGATTAAATGAGGTAATGTATGTGAAACAGCTAGCACAATGTTTGGCTTGAGAATTCCATCCAATTAGTGTTAGATCTTTCCCTTTCGCAACCAGAACACATTACCTGAGACAAACACTTGGAATCACATGGTCCAGAGAGTAACAGAATGTCTAGGCTTCTCCGATGAACACAAACATCCCAGCCAGAACCCATGCACCACGTGACCTGGGCAGGTGAGCTGAAGAAGAGCAGCAGTGGGCATCCACCTCGGTGGGCAGGAGTTCGCTGCATCACAGAGAACCATGCTGCGGGCATATTTGGACATCTCTAGAGCAGGCAACGGAAGGCACTAGATGTACTGAGTGATTACAGGGACTAATTAAGTCCGTGCACGGTACAAACACAGGCAGCTCTTGCTCACTGGGTACCAGGAAAGAGTTTGGCAGAGATGAAGGAAAGAGCAGCCAATCCGGCCATGAGCCAGCGTGCTGCATCTATAAAGGGATGATTCAACTAAGTACATTTGGAAACGGGAACTGCCAACAATATTCAGAATCTCTAAATAGGAATACTTGTTGAGAAACTAAATAGAAATATAACAGACAGCGGGGCAAAAACGTCTCTCACTCGAAACCGCGCGGAAAATAGCTAAAACCAAGACAACAGGCCGTGCAGGAAACATGGACGTGGGCATCGGGCAGACTTTCTTTGCACTCTTGGCTCTGTGATCGGAGGTGAGTCAGCTAACACCGCTGAGCTTCTCACATCCTCATCTGTGAAATAAAGAGTATTCACTCCATCCAGGTATGAGAAGCCTAAATAAATAACCTGTATAAAGGCACTGGCCAGTGTACATCTTGCTACCATCATCACCACCTGCTAAAGGTAGCCACCCTGATTAGCTGGTCCACACCACCTGGGATCAGTGCACTCGTATCTTCCCTCTGAAGTGGCTCTAATGATAGTATTATTGTGTTTTGCTGTGACTCACTATCTATTAATATAACTTACCCAGGGCTTATAATAGGACAAGTGGCAAATAAGAACCCAGAGATGGAAGGCACCTGGATTAACCTCAAATAAGATAAGCTACTCCACAAATAAATGACCAGGCATTGGCTGGGTTGGGGCTGGGGAAGAGAAGGGGCTGGTATGAACCAAGGAAGCCAGACAAGGGCAAAGAATGAGAAAAATGGAGACAGTAAGAACTCTAGGAGAGACTACAGGCAGAACTAGCCCCAATAAGGGAGAGATAGCTGAGTGATGATACATCACCCACTTCATTGATTCTCTACCAGGGGCTGCCCACCCACATTGCACTATGGAAAGCCAAGCATAGGCAGAGGGAGCAGCCAATGAGAAGCACGCTAACTCATGACTGACAACCCTGGAATATCTCAGGAAGTAGAGAAGTAGATAACTGGAGGAGGTAGGAAGTGAATCTAGGCTAGAAACAGGGGCTGGCTATCTTACTCAGGTAACTCTGGGCAGGAGACCAAGTACGGGTCTCTGGTGAAACTGAACCAGCCCCTCTAGACTTGCCTTTCTCCAATACTTGAAATAATTTTTATGTTTCGTGGAACTTAAAAATTATTGTGTGTACAACTCATGGTCCAGTAATATAGTCAGTGACTTGAAGGTATCACAACCCACTAAAAATTTGTCGCTGCTCTTTTGAGCAGAGAATGTTTTCTGCAAGACTGTTTGTTTTTGCCTACCAGTTAGCCAAATCTTTTTCCGTGGTTTCTCCCTCCCCATAAAGAATAGCAACTCTAATGTAGCTCAGGAATGTTTTTTACTTCCTTTCTAAATTTATGCCAATAGGACTAAAAATCTTTTCATAAATTTCAACCATCCAAGATGCTAATAAGATCTGGTCTAGAGTATATGGCACAGGCAAAAAGTGGTGTATTTTTCTTTTTTAGTTAAAACAAACGTTTAATTTTTAAGATAAACTTTATTGGAAAAAACAGACAATTAAACTTAATTTACATTGCTTGAAACTAATCTTTCCTTCTTTTTGTAAATTTTTAAACTGTATCGAGAGAACACAATGCATTTCTGTCACATAATTGGCTTAAGAAAAAAATGGAATTTAACTTTTCTGAAAGCAAGTTTCACATATTCTAAATAAAAGTTG
Source organism: Mormoops blainvillei (assembly GCA_004026545.1). Lineage (NCBI taxonomy): Eukaryota > Metazoa > Chordata > Mammalia > Chiroptera > Mormoopidae > Mormoops > Mormoops blainvillei. The sequence goes on along the minus strand of PVJD01001433.1, from coordinate 21,245 downwards.
TAAATTATTTTAATGAATTCTATTTAAACTATGCAAATGTATTGATGCTGATACAGTTCAATAGTTAAAGCTATGGAAATCATGAACCGAAGCGATATGAGTAAAAATAGAGCCTAAGACGATTTATAGAAGACCTTGAACACGTCATTTTCTTACTAACATCAGGCTTAACAGTAGGCCTAGTTGTTCCAAAATAATTATAGGCAGGTGCTTGTTTCTTGATTTCTGATAGCTCGTGTGTGCATAAAAATTTTTGTGTTGGAAATCAAAAATAAAATTTAACTTTGTAATGTGATACCTGTGTTGTTGTTGTTTTATTGCACAAATACTGAATTCTTGGCCCAGCTTGTGATAAGTACACAAAGGTTTTATTTCCAGCTGAAGTGAGACCCTTTCTGTCCTGGCTCGTGACATATGTTAAACAAGGAAAAGCTTGGTCACATGTGTAAGAAGCTGAAAACTGTAGTAAAAGGGCCCTTGCAATGATGACCACTCTTCCTCACAGAAGCCAGAGATTGAAAGGGGTTGATCAACAGACCTCATCTTGAGTTTACTACCTGGCTGCCCCTCACTGACTTCTTCCTCTTCTTTCAAAGTCAAGTTCTCAGGCGGAGTAGAAGAGTCTGAAAAAGGGTCCCTCACCTCATCCTACACACGTGTTGAAAGGGAAGGAAAGAATGTTCACTTCGGTCCTGCCAATCTTCTAGGTGGTTTATAAGACTCGAGGCACACTGATATCCCTTCTCTCTCTCAAGCCCAAGCAGAGTGGGAACATGTCAAAATTTCCCTTTGAAACATGATTTCTCCCCCACAATGTTGTTACTTGAAGTCAAAACATTCTTTCTAAGGCCTTGCAGAGGCTTCTTCCCCTGGCCCATGTGAGGAAAACTGTCTTCAAGACAAGCTAATTCCTGCAGCCAATTTTCACCTTCAAAGTTCTCAGCAAATCTGGCCAACTATGTTTTTGAAAGTACCCCTGTCATTCACCTTTAAGCTCAAACATCTGTTGAGAAGTCTCCTCTGCTAAGCTACCAAATTTCTGTGTGTAGAAACCTGTGATGGAGCCAACCACTGAAGGGCCACCATCAAGACAGCCACCCACACAGTTTTCCTAAGACAGACTTTGTGTTTCTAGATACAAAGGCAAAACATTAAATATAGATGGGTTTTTGCTGGTTTCAAGTAATTCTTTTTGGAAACAGTAAACGTTTTCTTGAATTTCACCATCATTTACAAATCTTGCAAATACCACATCGTGACATTTATTGGTGAAATCTGTTAACTCATCAACTTGGATAGAGAACCTACTGTGTTTCAGTTTATTGCGCAAATTTCTTTATCATCAGGTGACATGTCATCAATGTAATACTAATCAAAAGGCTTGAAAGTAGAATCTACTCAATTTCTCCTCCTATACCTTGTTCTACCATTTTACTAATTTTAATTTTACTAACATTATTAGGTTTTCATTGATTATGTGACATTTCCTTTGGCGGGGAGTGGGGGAGAGCAATAAGTCCTACTATTAAGTAATTTGCTCCCTGGACCTGAATGTGACCTTTTTAACTGAAGGTTTACCTGTTTATTTTGAGACCCCAATAGCCATTTAAAATTGCTAGCACCTTTCCATATCAAAGGGCTGCAGCTTGCAGTTAAAAGTCATATCTTGCTGAAGCTGTCACCGCATCTGAGTCATTTGCCAGAGACCCTGCACAGTGGAACAGGACGGTGTAGACCAGCAGCCGTGTAAATCCACTGATGAGTAGCTTTCATCACAAAGAAGGACTTCTGTGTCATGGCAGTTGCTGCAATAGCTCAGTGAAGTGACTCAGACGGTCATAATTCATTACTAACCTTATCAGAATTGTCCACACACGTAGGACCGAAAAAGCTCATGTGGAAAAACAAACACAGAAGAAGAGCCAGGGAATGCTAAAAAAGGAACACATTAAGGGAAACTAACCCTACCACGTGGTGGAACATGCTGTGAAGCCAGCGTAAGTAAAACAACAGGACTGACACCCGAATTGACAAACAGGCCAATGGAAGAGAATGGGAAGCCCAGAAATAGACCTACCTACTCTTGGAAATTTAATACATGATAAAGGCGGCCTCTCAAATCATCAGTGAAAAACTGGACTTTGCAGTAAATGGTGCTGGACAGCTAAGTAGTCGAGAGGCCAGGCTTAGAGAGGTAAGACGATGAGAAGCCCTCCACGGAGCCAGGGAAAGAGGCTGTGCTGGCTGGTGCTGTGTCTGTGAGTGTTCACGGGCCTGATGCCAAAGGAAGCTGGAGGCGGAAACCTACCGCCAGGGTGACTTTGACAGGACAGCAAGAAAGAAGTAAGTCCTTCCTTCCAATCTCCTCTGCAAAGCCAGCTGGGAAAGGAGAAAATGTAGTGTGAGCAAAGTCCCAGCACCAGCATCCCGGAGCGGAGTATGGGAAGGCGGTTTCGGAGCCCAGCTTAATGGCCTGACAAACGCACGCGTGCTGAGTACTTATTCAGTTAGCACGCGTTATCCTACAACGCTATTGAGGGGATAAAAGAGGGCAAAGGAAGACCGGACGGGGTGGGAGTTCTAAATCTCCACCTTCCTTAACAGAAAGCTAAGGCAATATTCGAAAGGGATAAGTCAAGAACAGAAATATAAACATAACACTTACAAAAACAATATGAAGCAGCTTTTACAAGTATAAGGAATGCGGTTTAGGTGGGGGAAAGTGAGAGAAGAGTTGAGCTCTTAAATTATAGGTACATAATTTGACTTTGATTTTTTAAAGATTGAAGTTTAAATAAAACTTAAATGAAAGAAGAGGAAAAGAGTCCAGGTCGATGGTGGCATTTATTGTTTGGAGAAATAAATTCAGTGTTGTAAGTTCAATATTATAAGGTTCCCCTTGGGAAAATAAATTGGAAAACTATCATTTGGATAATACAAACTCCCAAAAGCAAAAATAAAAAATCCTTTTTGTTGCTGAGTCACGTGAGAGATGGAGAAGAAATTAGATTGTGGGTCCCCTGAGGGCAGATTGTGTGTCCGTTTTACTCACCCATATTTTATGAACTAAGAGATGAAAAGAAAATATTAAACAGAAGAGCTCACAACAGAAAGAGCAGCTGTTCACGCCTGCATTGACCACAAAGAATCTCGAGAGCTTACCAAGTAAAAATAACACCTGCCCCACACTGACGTTGCTGGTTTCAGACAGGTGACCAGGTCCTTCCTTACAATGCCACGTGGTTAGGAATATTTCGATAATGGGGACATAGAATTGTGACCCATAGAGGTGGAGAACTCCCTCTGCCCGAAAGTGGCTAACAGTGGCCTTGAGGGTTGAGGGGTCATGGTTGGTCTGAGTTTTAAAGGGAGCCTAAGAGTTTATCAGGTAAGGAAAACAGAGGGAAAGAGAAGGAGAGGACACAGAGAGGCAACCAGCCTTGATGTAGCCAAGAGAGAGTCAAATGTCCTGTGGCAGTAGAGCAGAGGGTCTGATGAGATGCGCGCTGGGCAATGAGGCTAGAGAGGGTGCTCACTGGATCTTATTCCTCGGACAGTGGAGAGCAAACTGAGGCAGACAATCCCTTAGTCAGGTTTGAATTTTAGGAAAGATTGTTCTGGCAGCGCATGGAAGAAGTGCCGAGAGCAAAAGAGAGCAGCCACAAAGCACCAGGAACCATAACACTGAGAAAAGCTGATGGGCCTTCGATGCTTATAACGCGCCCGGCTCTGCTCAGGCTCTGCCTGCATTGTCTCACTTAACCCTAAATTTTACTCTGTGAAGTGGGGCTTTTTTTTTTTTTTTAATCCCGATTGCACAGACAGGGACGCTGAGAAATAAGAGACTGGGCTTTTATTCAAGAAAAAGGAAGTGTTCTCTAATTAGCAAGCCTCCGATACATTTTCTGCCTGGGCAGGAACCAATCAACATGTGGGGTTGGCTTGATTCCAGCAGGTGTGGTCACCTGGCAGGACAGGAAGCATTTGGGCAGGAATAAGGGCGGTTCCTGACAAAGGCAGAATGACATTTGTTGAGAGGGCAGTAAGGGTGGTGCCTAAATATGGTTATTAAACAGACGTTCTGGGACATGATGTCAGAAGACATCCAACCAGGTTCCCACATCCAGTCCTCCTCAAAGCCTGTCCACTGTAGCCTGGGGGGACTTTATCTTGCCATTAAGAGTTACCAATCATGCCTCCCCTCAGTAAGTTACCATTTGTTATCTCAGAATGATACATGGCACACTGCATGTTCAATAAATGTTATCTTCTTTTGCCCACTCCCCTTTTCACTGGAATTCCCTCCTTTTATAGCCATATGACCACTCTCTTATTTAATGAGCTCAACATCCTTTGCCCTTTGCAAAGGGCTTTCACCCAATTTCAAGAACGTCTTCATCTACGCAACCATTAGCCAAGCAAGAAATCTCAATGTCATTGTCAATCCCCCTCTTCTCCTTTGCTGTACTCAGTCACCAAGTTCCATCTTGATGCTAATTCTTGACGCTTTCCCAACCATTTTCTCTTCTCATCTGGATGACTTGGTTATCCAAGAGCCTTCTTACGGTTGTCCAAACACCAGTTTGTTCTCACCAAAACAGTCCCTCACAGTCTCTGTTATGGGTTGAATAGTATCCCCCCAAAATATGCTGAAGCCCTAACCGCCCCCTCGCCAAGTACTTGTGAATGTGACCTTATTTGGAAACAGGGTCTTTGCAGATCAAGTTAAGATGAGGTCATTAGGGCAGGGCCTAATCCAGTATGACGGTATTCTATGAAAAGGGACAATTTGGACACGGAGTTAGACACTCACACGGGGAGAATACCATGTGAAAAATAAAGGCGGAGATGGGCGATGTGTCTGCAAGCCAAGAAATCCCAAAGATTACTAGCAAACCACCAGGAGCTAGGGGAAAGGCATGGAACACAGCCTCTCCCGTGCCCTCAGGAGAAACAAACCCTGCTGACACCTCGATCTCAGACTTTTAGCCTCCAGGACTTCGAGATGAAATTCTGTTGTTTAAGTCCCTCAGTTTGTGGTACTTTATTATGGTAGCCCTGGCAAACTAATACACCCTCCAAGGTTTTTTTAATGAATGTCCACCTGATCGCACCAACCTCTGCTTAAAACTGTACCACAATAGAGAAAAGAATGGGTTCTGTTTATTGAGCGCCGGCCGAAGGTTAGGTGCCCCATCTCTCATGTTCCTATCCCTTAAGCGTCCTTTGAAACAAGATGTTACCCTCCCTGATTTTGCAGTCGAAGAAAAGTGATCTTCTAAAAAGCTATCACTTGCCTAAGTTCCCACAGGTACTAGGTGGAAAAAAATGAATTTGGATCTTGATCTCTTGGAGTCCCAAAGCTACACTGGCATTATGTGTTACGTTATGTCAGGGATCAGCCAACTTCTTTAGGGGCCGGAGAGTAAATATTTTCGGCTTTGCAGCGTATATGGTCTTTTTCGTGACTACTCAATTCTGCCATTCATAGCATGAAAGCAGCCTTAGGCGGTATGTAAATGAATGGGCATAAATGTGTTCCAATACATCTCTATTTACAAAAACAATTCGTGGGTCAGGTTTGGGCCTCTGGCTGTAGTTTGCCAAACCCTGTCCTACAACATTGTCTTTAGGAGATAATCCATGCTCACTGATAAAGTAATTCTTAATATTCATAGTGTGCTCGCTTTATGCCAGGATCTGTTCATGTGTTAATTTATTTAAACTTCCACTACTATTATCTCTATTTTAGAACCTATGAACTCGCCAAGATCACACAAACAGTGGCAGAACCAGGATTCGAGATTCAACAGACAAACTCCAAAGTCCATGATCTCACCTGTTTTCCACAAGGGCCTTCACACACATACCCCACCCCACTCCCATCTACATAGTCTCCACCCTCCAACCTCCTTTCCTCAGTCAACACCCTGGACTTCCTCCAGCCACCCCACAGTGGAGGTGGGGAAGTGAAGGAAGGAGCCTGGGACAGCCCCACTCGCCTGCTTGGGAATGTATATTTGGCCAAGACCAAAGCCCTGGGTTACCCAGAGTCCTCGCCATCAGGGGGAATGGGGAGTGCAGAGCAGGGAGTCAGTACCCACCTCTTTCACCTGGTGGTCGGGAGAACCGAGGGAGATTACACATGGTGCCCGATTTAAAAGTCCCAACAGTGCTTGGCAAACTGCCTCGGCTTGCTTCAGAGGCACTCGCCATTCAATAGACTCTGAGCTGGCGATGAAGCTATTAGTCTCCCAACAGCCACACTGTCTTATTTTTTTACTAACAGAACCTTGGTTTTTTTTTTTGCAATTGCAGCTAGAGGTGACCATCAAATCCACTTCTGGCCAATGACACACACGTAAACAGATGCCTGTTGCAATTATGCAGGAAAGATGTGCGTTTCTGATATAAGTGAGGATGCCTTTTTCGTGGTTGCTTTCTTCTTCTTTCCTCCTGGACCGCGGTCCAAGGACTGGGAGTAGATCAGCTACCTCACAGCCACGAGGATGACAGCTCTTAACTAAAGCTGGTGGAGCACAAAGCAGCTCTTTGGGGCACTGATGGTGTCATGCTGTCACTATACTCTACTGCACACACCCTACCTCCCAACTTTTGGTAGTGGGAGAAAAAATAACCCCTTCTTTGGTAAATCAATGCAGTTGGGTTTCTGGTACATGTGGGCTTAAGTCTTCCTAACCGAAAGATCTGCTCAAGGCACCTGACATAACTTCAGCAAGGAACATGATTTCTAGGGCTTAATAGGTGCTCAGGAAATGTGTGATGAAATGAGTTAATAAGTAAGTGACTGTATTAATACTAGGAGACAGAAGCATTATTAGGTCATAGTGGGTAGTTGCCTTAGGAAAAAATAAATTTTATAGCTGCCACTCACTTGCTAAGCACCTACTATGTGCCCTGCCTTCTCTCAGCAATCTTCACAACAGCCAGAGGTTGGGACTGTCATTTCCATTTCACAGATCACGAGCTGAAGCTCAAGGAGGCTGGGCTAGCTTGCCCGGGGAGTCACAGCCAGTGAGTGCCGGGGCTAGACTTTGACTCCCAGCTGGGTGACATTGAAGCCTGTGTTCCTTCTCTTAAGCCAAGCTACTGTCACAATGAACTGCGCACTTGGGCCTGGGCTAGTGGAAGATTAGAAAAACTCGGGGTGGAACACAAGGCCCACAACTACCAAGCTGTACAGCACGGACAATTCTTTGCTTTGAGTCTCAGTTTCCTCATTTGTAAAAAGGGCAACAACAGTCCCTTCGTAGGCTGATTGCATTGAAAGCGACATGCGTGAAGCCTGTAGCAGAGTGCTAGGAGAGGCTCAAAATCTATTGCTCATTGGCATTATTGTCATTATCGGCACCCCACCACCAGCACCGCCACCACAGAAAAAACCCTGTAAGAATCTATGACAGGAACGGAGGCCGGCCCTGAACTGACAGCTCTGCAGGAGGTGTCTGGGTTGAAGCCAGGATGATTTTCTAACTTTGGAGACCTGGTCCCAGCTTCTGACTGTCTCCACTGGCATCCCCTTCTGAGCACAGATCTCCCCACGGGCCTCAGGCTTGCCCATGAGATTTCTTCTTCTCCCTTGAAGTTCTTCTGATCATGGGCTGACTTCATTGTCATTCCCAGGTGAGGGAGTGTCCCTCGAAGCCTGAAGGCTCACCTCCTAATCCCGTGCAGGTGTCAGACAATGCCCGATGGGTGGAGAACACTGTATGGCTCCAGGTCGGGCCCCACCTCAGCAGCTAGAGCAACCGGGAGGTGGACGGTGGACAAGTCTGAGGAGAGATGCGGGGGTGGATTTGAGTCTGAGATGCCTATCTACCCAACTGAAGGTTTCGAGTCTGTCTTGGCACAGACACAGGTGCAGGGAATCTAAAGAGAGTCAGTTACAGCTCTGAGCAGGTGGGGCGGGGTGGGGTCCTGGGGCCTTGAATGCAGGTAGGGCCAGATGCCTACCCCGACAAAGCTGGCTGGCGACTCTCACTGATGCCCTGGGCCGCTCCGCAAACAATATCAGTGTGGGAAAGAATGGGGCAGGAAATGGCTCTAGAAAGAGGGCCGTTGGATCAAAGCTCTGTTTGAATGCCAGACCTTATGCTTATTTCCATAACTGTGTGACTTAACTACATTACTTAATCTTTCTTAAGTGCCATTTTTTCATCTGAAAAATGAGAAAAAAATAGTAGTACTGACTGTTGTTAGGAATATTGAAGGAGATGATTTAACATAGTTTACAGCACAGCCTTTGGAAGATTTCTATTGCCTGATAAATACTAGCTATTGTGATCTTGTGGCATCCCGTGTACGAGGGAGGGAGCACCGAAGCTTCAGAACAATCGACGAAAAACTCGATGGAGTGCTCCAGGGGGAATACTGGATTGTGGCTATACTTCCTGTTTTTTTACTGTTGCTCATCTACATCCTGAAAAAGTGTTAAGGTCAATGGGCAAGGTATTGTTTTGTGACAAAGAACATACCTAGTTCTTAAAGTACAAGTTTTGCCACTTTCTACTACCTGCTCAGCGCAGTCTGCTGTTCTGAATAAATAAAACAAAGCAACATGGCCCCTGCTTTCAAAAAGCTTTCAATCTAATTGGGAAAATAGTATAAACAGAGATTAAAGTAATGTAAAAACTGTGAAGAGCCTGAGGGAAGGTATACTGCTAACCGCGAATGTGGGTGACAGTAACCACAACCCCTGGGATTATTCAGAGGAGAGAGGGGCCCAGGAGGGATGGAATGGATACCGAGGGTCTTGCTGGCCCTTCCCAAGGGGCCTGAAATCACTAAAACGTGATGCTGACGAGGAAAAGTCACAGGTAGCCCTTATATTGCCCTCACTACATGCCACATACTAGTCCAGACACTGTACATACGCTTTCACTTTAATCCTCACAACTCTACGCAGTTGGACCTGTTACTATCCCCATTTTACGGATGAGCAAGTGGGGTACAGAGAAGTGGAGTAATTGACCACATAGCCAGTGAGTAGCAGAGCTGGATTTTGAACTCAGCCTCATTCCAAAAGCTGTTCTTAAGCAGCATGTTCTACTTCCTTTCAGAAAGAAGGAAGCCAAATTGTATTAGTTACATATAAGTAACAGATGCTATAACAAGCAATCCCAAATCCCCAGGAGATGAACAGAACGTTTTATCACCTGTCACGTAACAGTCTAATGGAGTTGTTCCGCAGGCATCTACCACACAGTGATTCAGGGGCCCAGGTTCCTCCCACCTTGTGACCCCACAGTTCCAAGGAACAAGGAGTCCTTTTCTGGATCTCTCCTGGAACAGATCTCTCCATACAAGGGGTTTCATGGCCAGGTCTGCAAGGGGCACCCTCATTTCCGCTAACATTCAATATTCAGTCACACAGCCATTCCTAACTGCAAGAGAGGCTGGGAAATGTGGTCTACCCAGGCCTCCACGGAGAACGGGAACCTGGGTGAGTACTCACAATCTCTGCCACACAGGGCAAGACCCAAATCATTCATCCAAGCGCAAAAAGAATAGGGAGACCAGCTCCAAAGGCCAACCCCAAATGCGCATCCGCAGCCGCAAGTACCCGAATTGCCTTGGCTCTAATTCTACAAGAGGTCCAAAGCACTCGAAGGGCCAAGTGCACAGATGGGACACAGGCGTCTGAAGCAGCGACCTCCGGGCAGTGACTAAGTGCTGAGGTGCACCGTGAGCAGAGTCTGTTCCTTCCACATGCTCCTCTGCAAAAACAAAAACAATAACTGACCAGATTCAGTAGGATCTCTGCCAGCGAGTCAGTGAGTCAGAGGCCTCTGTCTGGTGCCTGGCAGGATACCAGGGCCCTGCCAAGGTGTTTTAACTATAAAATAGTCTAGACCATGGCTGGGTGCAGGACGGGGCTCCTGTCTGGAGAGGATGACTCGGATGCCAGGCAGAGGGATTAGTAAGGTCCTGTAACTGAATCATCATAGAGGCAGAGAGAAGCAGGATTAGACTCCAGACACCTTGAACTCAGATTATCCATGACTCCCCATCCCATATTCCTGGTCCTGGTAAGCTGTCCCACCATTCACCAAGCTGCCCAAGTCAGAAGTGTGGGCATCATTGCTGATTCTCCACTCGATCCCAAGCCTAATGGTCCATGGTGCCTCTCGAATCTCTTCGTTCTGCACATTCCATCCCCCACATCCCTGCCCTGACTCGGACATCTCTCCTTTCCCACCTGGGCTGACAGACCTGCGACTTGACTCATCTTTCCTCCTTCCAATGTCCACTGGGTCCTCCAACAAATGTTTATTGAGCTTTGTAGCCAACACTAGGATATTTACCTTCCCAGTATCCTTTCCCATCTTCTTTCCTACCAACTGAATCCCAGTTTGTTTGGGGAAGTAATATGCACAGTTTAAAAATATCACCTTCCCAGGCTTCTTCGCAACTACAGGTAGCCACGTACTAGAGTTCTGGCCACTGAGAAATCAGCAGATATCTCTGGGGGAGTTTTCTTTCTTTGAATGGGAAAAGAAAAATCTCTTTTCCATTTCCCCTTGGCTCTTTCCCTTAGAATGTGGACGTGGTGCCTGAAGATGCAGCACCTGCTTACAGCTGTGAGGAAGAGTGGCACCTGCCATGCTCTAAGCATGGCACAGCGGGGAGCTCCGGGAGCCAGGTCCTTCATGGCTTTCTCGAGCAGCTGCACACTCCTTGAGCTGCCTACTTCTGCAGATTTTGTTTCGTGGGTGTATTAGTTTCCTCCTGTTGCTGTAACAAATTGCCATAAGTGTAGTGACTTAAAACAACACAAATTTATCCTCCTACAATTCTGCAGGGCAGAGTCCAAAGTCAGTTTCATGGGGTTAAAGTCCAGGTGTTGGCAGGGCTGGTTCTCTCTGCACTGAGGACAGAATCCATTTCCTTGCCTTTTTCAGCTTCTAGTGGCCACCTGTGTTCCTCAGCTTGTGGTCCTTGCTCCACCCTGAAGGTGCATCACTTCAATCGCCCTTTGTCATTACATCATCTGCTCTCTTACCGCTGTTGCCTCCGTCTTTAAGCACCATTGTAAGTACATGGGGTCACATCACAGACCTTGGGTTAATCCCGGATCACCTCCCCTTCTCAAGATCCTTTACTTCATCCTATCTGCAAAGTACCTTTTGCAATTTAAGGTAACATATTCACAGCTTCTGGGTATTAGGATGAAGACATCTTTGAGAGCCATTATTCAGCCCATCACAGTAGGAAAAGTAAACGTTTCGCTTATGCAAACTACTATTTGGTGATTGTCTGGGAGAGCCAAAGGCAATCCAAGCTGATGTGAGCCCCTGCTAGGTCCCAGGCACTACACTTGGGGCTGGAGATACTCCAGCAGTGGCTGAGTAATTGTCCCTAACTGAGAGTCCGTCATGCTGTGTTTGCAACTATTTATTTGCTTATCGGATGGCCTTGAGAGGCTGTGAACTCCAGAGGGCAGGAAATGTGTAACGCATGCTTTTCCATCATCCCAGCGCCAGTCAAGGGCCTGACACACCGTGGTGCTCAAAAAAGGTTGCACAAATGAGTCCAGCAACTTGCAGATCATGACTTGAACAGCTGAATCCTAAAGACGGGAGGAAAATGAAGGTTATTGCTTAACTAACGTTCTGTACCAACAGTCCCTGAACGAGGTCCCGTGGAACAGATGCTAGATGAAAACAAGCAAGTGTAGAAAGCCCACACAGGCTTGCCTCTGAAAGCTTCACAATTCTGAGATGTCCTGTAACGATGATACCTGTTTAACTTTAGCTCAGCATTTCCCAAACTTATTTGACCATGACATTCATTTATCATAGAGCACATAGTAATCTCCTATAGAAGTAGAGTTCTCTGGAATAGCCTTTAGAAATACTGCTCAACCCCTCCCAAGGGTCGGTTTGGGAGCTAGGACAGTCAGTGCCTACAGGTGGATTCAGCAGTGGATCAGACTAAAAGCAAACAATTCACTTAATGTGGGAGCTGTCATGGCTGGGGGAGCTTTAGGGTACAGTGGGGACCTCAAAGGGCAGTGACATTAGTCCTGGCAGAGGGGAAGGTGAAGTATTCTCCACTTACCCCCAAAGGCTCCCTGGCTTGTTTCAAATGGCCCAGGTGCAGAGTCAGGGAGCTCTGAGGAACGAGGTAAAGAAGACCACAGCTGGCTGGGCAAACCCCAGGCGTGCCCTGACCCTAAGTCAGCTGGCCATTCCCAGCCTCCTCCAGCCAAATGGTAGCCATCATCTTAAGACCCGATCTCCTCTGCAGAGGCCAGTCTGCGCAGGGCTTCCTTTGCTCTGTCCAAGGAGGAGAAACCACGTGACCCTCCAGTTCCTCTGCATCCGATCCGTCACCAATGAGAATTACTGTTCCTTCTCCACTTAGCAGCTAGCATTGACCTCCAGGCTCAGGGAAGTCCCTCACCCCTTTCATCCCAGCCTCAAACCTCTTCTGATCTCCTGCCCAATGGCTTTGTACTCATTACGAGACATGTGTCCGTGGAATGATGGCCAACATGTTCTGTGGTTTTCAAATAGAAATCTGCAGTTCATTTTCTTCAATTTTGAGTTGAAATCTGGGAGTTCATCAGGGATGCCTGGTGTGACCCACTCTTAGGACACAGGGCAGCTGTTACATTTTTTATACTGGATTCATTTCAAAGAATTCATTTATCTTCCTTACAAATAATTTTTTTAAATTTTTGAACCACATTCTCTAGGTCAAGATCTTCATATTACACAGGGGAAATGGATGACCCAAGAAATAAAGTGAATAAAGTGCCAGTGACTGCAGAGCAAATTAAAGGTTTCTTTGGAGGGAGACTCCAGGTCCCTTGACTCCTAATTATGCATTGTCCTCACCACACCATGTAGGTCCTAGCATGGGTTGGCACCAGACCAGAAGAGGGCATGTGATGCCAAATCTTTATGGGGCTGTTTTTAAAAAACAAATTCCCAATGGTTACTAGAAACTGTAGTACAAAACAGACTTTAAAAAAATAAACTTGGATGATAATAAAGAGCATATTTATTTAAGGACACCCCCCGTCCCCTGCCCAGGGACACCATTTGTTAAGTTTTCTCCATGTGTCATCTATGTGGAAGGTTCCACTGGTTTTAAATGGATTTGCTTTTAGGGGGTCTCCTCTCCTCCCCCAGCCCTCCTAAGCACTGCCCACTCTCTCTTCTCATCAGCTTCCTGGTCATTTTTAGCAACATCACTTAGCCAAGGAAAGACGAATATTCTTAATCTTGAGCAGGCTTAGAACAGCCATGCACATAAATATTGCAAAATAATTCAGCACTGCCCACACCCCACAAAGAACAGGCCACAGCCCCGTTTGCTTCATGACCCAATCCCTCTCCCCCTCCCACCATCCCCAGCCCTGAACAAATCAACAACAACAACAACAACAAAACCCTCTTCACTTTTCAGAAGACGTGTTAAAGAGAATAAGCTTCTATAGGAAGTTTCAAGTGTAGCAATCCTCAGTTTGCTGGTTTGAGGATTTGTGTCAGAAAAGACTGCCTGAAATTCAAGTGGATAACAGGACCCGCCCACTGAGTTTGAAGGAGCATGAGCTTTTTCCTTGTCCTTCCCTACACTTATCTCCCCTTGATGACCCTTTTATTTGGGATAAAATTAATCACTTACTTCCAGGGAAGTGTGTTCTCTGACACTGGAATTATGACCACACTCCAAAATGAAGAGCTTTTTTATATTATGAACATAAAAGAGCTAAAGCTCAGAATGATTCAGTAACTTGCCCAAGGTCACACAGCCAGTCAGTGGGAGAGCCTGCATTCAGACCCAGGTTTTAGACTTCCGTGCTCCTGTTTTCTTCCCCGGGGCTTCTGTGTCTGTAATACTAACATGAGTTAACATTTACTGAGGTCTCACTACATGCTGGGCACTGTGCAAAGCTGCTGAAATAAACCCGCTCCAGCAAGGAACAGGAGTGGCTTTTGGATTTTTAACTGACCTCTGGCTTCCAGTTGAGACGGGAAAAAGAGAACTGTCCATCTTCGGAATTTAGCATTGAGTACTGCAAGACTCAAGGGCCCAGATAACTGAGTTATTATCTTTGTAATCTGACCCCTTGCATTTGGAGAAGAGAAATATGATCGTTTTAACTTTTCACATGTCTCTCAGCTTCGTCACCTGCTGTGTTCTTGCCAAGACACAGACATAAAGGGCAATGTCACTATGATATCACCTGTCCGAATATTACATGTGGCCTGCATCCCAGATATTACTTATGGCAATCAGATATGCTAGATGTTTTAGGAGGGTTCCAGAGATGGCATCTGTCCTAGTATCCATATGGGTGGCTTTCCAAACCATGTGGTTGTCATATATAAACCTCCCCCCAAATCCACCCAAATAGTTAACATGAACACCCTGTCACCAAAGCCCAGAGTTTAAGTATGAGCTTCAGCTTGCCTTTCCAATTGCTTTAATTTGTGACTATTTCAGAGAGGCTGGTTTTCAGGAGGCTGATCTCAGAGATAGGCATGAACCCGTTCTCTGTTTAACAGGTTGGTTTTAAAAATCAAAGATCCCAAGATTGAAGCATCATCTGTGTTCCATAGGCCAGTATCTGCTTCATCACCACTCCATGGCCTGGGGAGGGACTCATAAGCTATGCATCTGTTCCAAAGGGATTTGGCTTCCCTGTTGGTAATTAATATCCTAAGTTTCTAAACTGGCATGTTCAGGCATTTGACATCATATCACTGTGCAGATCTGAAAGCAAGACACAGAAGGTGATTTTGTGCCAGAGCAGGATGGTGGAGGAGCTGAGGACACCCAAAATTCTCTCATCTAAAAATATTCCGCTAGGCCGTTCTTGTTTGACTACTTCAACCACCAAAATTTCCACTCACCGTTAATGTCAAGGCCTTTTCCAGAAACCCTAGTATGTCCACTGGTGATGAGGATCCCTCAGGCTCCAGGACCCAGGGGAGCCAGCTGGAGGGCAAACGGGCTTATAGAGAGGCTGAGGCTTAGCTCATCAAAAGAAAAAGAGATACTCATAGGGGTCAGAAGAGGAGAAGCAACTCTACCTTCAGTGCTTCTCTAGCTCTAATCCTACTAGAGAACTCCGTTCCCCATACACGGTCTGCCAGCCATTTTTGGAGTCACTAGAGGATCTCAGGTGTGTTCGTGAGTGAGTCTTCCATGACTTTTTGGCTTCTGCTCTATCAGGAGTTATTTGCTGACTCAATGTCTTTTGCTCACAAAGCCACCTCTAGACACCTTGGCATTCTCACTGCTAGCCTTGGTCTCCTAGCATCGCCAGAGGCTCTTAACAGAAGCCCTTCTACTTAATTCTCAGCACTCATTTCTCCAGGACACAATCGAGGGCCTCTCAGTGCGGGTGAGACAGCAAGTGAGGCACACATGCTGTCCTAAACGCCACCCACCATCTATGCCAGTTCTATGTCCCCCTAAACAAGTCTCTGGGCCTCTGCTCTTAAGTTGAATTCTAACCCAGAAGGTTTCTTGGCTCCCCATATAAGCCACTCCAGTGTCCTTCCATACTCATCTGATTAATGTGTTTACTATCTGATGTAATCACATAGCTACACCACGTGGTAAATTATCCCCATATTAAGCCAATCATTACATCCCTGGTTTTTCTCCAAGACATAGCAGCCTGGGGGGAAAATGGGACCAAGTTAATAGTTATAAACTACATCTCTCTGATTCTGGCCCCCTCTCTGTCGCAGGATAGCATGGGTTCCTGAGAGTTCCCTCTTGCAAAGGGGCCACCTCTCTCGTGCTCACAAACAAGCTCCCTCTTTATCTAAATAGTAGTCTTCTGCTGTTCTCAAACCCAACTTAGAGGACCAGATTTATTAAATATAATGTCAGGGGGGATATCGGCTTATCACTTCCGCCTCCAATGACACCTTTCACTCATGTTGCCCACATCCACTCAAGCTATTAATGTCCTCCATGACCACCAAAGTCACCAATGAGCCAACGTCAGCAATCAAGAAATCACGGCGAGGCTAGCCAGGATTCCCAGGGTTGCCAGTGACAGACACCCAAGTCAATGTGAATAAGCACAAGAAGGACATTATTAGATTACATGGCTGGAAAAAGTCCCAGCCTCCTTTTCTCCACCTCTGCCCTCTGCTCCCTTTGTGTTAGCTTCATTCCCAAATGGGTTCCCTCCTTGTAGGGGCTAAAGTGGTCACCGTGACTGACAGCTCCAAATTTATGACCACGCGTAGCCGGAAGAATGTGAATATAGGCTTATTCACTCAATAACTCCTTAGTAAAAGTCCTGGCAAGAGCTCTGGGTGCCCCAGCTTGGGTGACATACTTTCCCTGAACTAATCTCTCTGACCAGACGAATATAAACTTAAGTTGACCGAGCCAACGTCATGTGCCCACTCATGTATGGGAGAGTATTGGCTTCCACTAAACTAAATGGAATAGCGTCCCCAGAGGAAGGAAAGAATCTGTCACCAAAATAAGAAGGAGAATTCCAGGAAGGCTAAAGCAACAGGAACCCAAATAGACTCTATTCCGAGATCTTACATCTCTTAGCTCTTTTAGGTTTTCTCAGGAACTGGGATAAAACCAGGCCTGTGAACCTGCAGGTGTAGACATCAATGGACCATACCGTGACGATCAGGAGAAACAGCGTAAGGACAGCTGTTGATTCCAACCCAAAGTGGCCTTGGACAAGTCCCTCTCTCTGTGTGAGCCTCATGAACAGATTGGCTTCAATCATTGTCTTTCCCTGAGGGTCCCTGAGCCCACTGAAGCTTCCTTACTGCCCCACGATGTAACTTCAACACTAAGTATTAGAACCCTGGAGCCTGGCTACGTATCATTCAAGCCCTGATTCCCGCCATGCCCAGAGCCCATGCCTTCCTCTGGACAGTTCCATTAGGGAAGACATCCCATTCTCATTTTTGCACACACCACTGTGGGCTGGCTTTTCTCCCACTTACAACCAAAGGCATCCCAAGTGTACTCAATAGAGAGTGGCTTTCTCGAGCACTCTCTTGAGAAATGTGACAGTTGTTTAGTGACAGCCCTCCACAGACTAGAAGTGTCTACCTTGGGTATAAGTCCTGGTTGGGACAGGGAATGTCGACACCTATGCTACACACGTGAAGAAATCAGTAAATGCCAATCTGTGAGGTAGTAAATATCCTGTCCTTAGTGCCACAGATAACTGACCATTGATCAGACCCCAATCTCCATTCCCCCAAAGAAAGTGAACTTATTGTAGAAACATATCCAACTCCCATTGCCCAGCAAGACAGAGTGGGTCAATTTTTTCCCAGGCTATCAGGAAAGCCAGTGCCGTGAGAGGGCATCTGATTTGCAGAGTAGCAGGTCCTGTGAACAGTAACATGCTGATCGGCTTTCAGAACACCAACCAAGCGCTGAGCCGAAATAAGGAGACTTATATGGGCTTCTGTGAATCAGTTATCTTTCGGATTAGTATTTAGTTTCTCTTTAAGGATTAATTCTCTCAGTACAAGAGCTAACACTGGTAATGCACATGCATTTGCTCACCTTATGAGGAGCTTTGTAGGAAGCTAAATACCTGGGGCTTTCATGATATTGTGAAACCCAAATCCCCCAAATGAATAATTGAGATCTTATGTGCAGCTTAGAAGATAAAGCACTTCAAAGACCTTCTTGGAGGTAAGAGGGCTTTGGACCTGCTCACCTTCGGGTCTGGGGTTTGACTCACCTTCGGGGTTTGGAGGGTCTAAACCCAATCTGTCTAACTATGGAACCAAAGCCTCTCCACCACTCTTCTATCCTGCCTAATACAGTTCCCTAGAACACACTGGGAAGCAGTATAATATTTTTAGTTTTTTCCTTCCTCTTTAGAAGAAATCCTAAAGTTAAAAGATCTATTCCCTGGCACTTAGGCCAATCCTGTATATTAGCCTTTAGAAACCAAATTCAAATGTTAAAGGGAATTCATTAATTAATATAACTGAATGGCTCAGGAATGAGTAAGACTTCAGGCAAAGCTTGATCCAAAGCTCCTACTTCGAGATCTGGACTTGGTTTTTTTCTGCCCAGTTTTAAAGCTTCATATTAGTCTATTTTCTCTGATGTTGGCTCCATTCTCGAGCAGTCTCTCCCTCGTCATGTCAAGATGACTGGCAAGCGCTCTCAGAGCTACATAATTTTTATTCGCTTCCAGTAGAAATAGAGTCCGTGTCTCAGGCTTTCCAGCAAAAGTTCTAAGGTTCTTTCTGATTGGTTCCTTCTGAACCAATTATACTGATAAGGGAGAGTGCAGCACCCTGATTGGTCAAGCCAGAGTCCATCCTTGAAGCTAGAGAGAAGGTCAGTTTTACCCAGGCCGAATGGCTAGAGGACTTGGGGTACAGTATTAGGGGAAATGGGGGACGGTGGGTGGCAATCTCTGACAGTCCATTTCACATATGAAGCAACAGAAATCCAGACGGTTATATTACTCATTCAGAATCACGCTGTAAGCTAAGTGGCAGAAGGAGAAACTAGACCTCAAACCACTCTCCTAAAGAGTCTTGCTCTCTCCTTGCTGTATTAAACTTACTCCCAACGAAAACTGCACAAATGTCGTTGTGTCGTCTGATGTTTCTAAAGTTTCTGGGAGAAAAGGCGGAAACAATCTATAGCTATGTGGGGGAAAGTAAATTAGTTATAGGGGCACTCTGTTCCTCAGAAGTAGGCTCAATGATTTTTAAGAACAAGCAACCACAAAAGAAAGGTCCCGAGAACCCAAGGCATAGACCCACTCTGTGATCCTCGCCAGACTGAGCAACACAGGATGCCGGGCAGGGAGAACAAAGGAGAAAGTCATGCTGGGGCCCTAGGGCTGCGTCAGATTTTCTGCTTTTCCTCTGCTCCCAGTCCTCCTGTAGGCTATTTGCATTTCACTGTGGTCCTGGATGATTTAAAGAGCCCAATGAAAGCCCTTGGATGTGGTCAGGATGTTCATGCTCCAGGGATAATGTGACCAATGTGTCTGGCCTAGAGTCATTGCATTATCAAAGGGCTCCTTGGAAACTGAGGGAAGGCAGGGCTTCCCCACCTCCCCAACCCCGTTTCTGCTGTTTTATTTATTTATTTTTTAACCCACTTGATGAATCGATTTCTTGTCCGATTCCACGTGTCGAGTGCCCTCCTAGGAACTGACATTCTTCCCGTTTTTGGCATTGGATCTTTTCAGCGTTGCAGTTCACCCTGAGCTTTGATCAGCGATCAGAGTTGAAAGGAGAGGGTGAAGGACACCAGGCCCCTGGCCCAGCCTTTTCCCCCTGCCGTCATCTGTAGACACATTTTTTTTCTCAGAAGAAATCTCCTGATTGACTTGAAAGGCAGCCCAGCATCAGAGGAGAGAATACTGGGGGGGAGTGGGGGAGGGAGGGGGAAGCTGGGAGGAAGGAGTGGGGTCACTGGACAGGGAGGGACGTGGGACAGATGGGACCTGGGCCTGCTGTCTGAGCAGGACTTGTCATCGTAAGGCAGGCCCTGGCCTGGGGACCTGGGGCCTTCATTTGCCAGGAGTGACGGTAAGAACTCAGGGGCCTGGGCTTGTCTTTGCTGGCAGAGAAGTCAGGTCAGAGGGGGGTAAATGCTGGCTCTTTCTGGAACAGCTTCTTAGCTTTGCCGCCATGTCCACCATGGCAGGTAGGAGCTTGGTTTTGAGCCATTTCATCTCTCTAAGTCTCAGCTTTCTCGACTCGTCCCTTAAGTGAGAGGACTACCCCTCCCTTCCGCGGCAGTTATGGTGAACCCACAGAATCAAAAGGGGTACGCTGAGCACGCTACTGTCCCAGGCCAGGCTGGGCCACCATCGGGGCTGGGCACTTCTTCCCACTCCCTGTGCAGGCAGGGAGAGACCTGTGTCTCGTTTAAGGCCTGACCTTGCCAAGTCACACGTTGCTGAGGGGTGGAGATGCAGGAATTGGGAGAACACAATTTGCCAAGAGAAAGGATTATACGGTACATTGACAGGTGAGTGAGGGCAGGCATAGCCCCAAAGATTGGAGCAGTGGCTTTCAGGTGCCCCATTTGAACCTTCTGTAGCCCTTCTCCATCAATAGGAGCCCAATAAAAAGAATGAGCTGAGCTAGATACAGGGTCCCGAGCACGTCCACTCAGCAACAGCAGGGGAGGAATCCCTCTTGCGCCCCAATTACCAGCAGGACCGAGACAACATCAACGGAGGGAGGAGACCCCTTTATAGAGAACACATGCCTGGGTCTATTTCCCAGTTTGCCTTCCTACACCCCTTGAGCTAGAGATAGTTCAGTGGTTAGAGAAAAGGTTACTAGTATCCAGGATACAGAGACCATTGCGTGTGATTACTGGGATCCAATAAGATAAAATATGTCCAGGGCGCCTGGACAATGCAAGGCATAGAGTGCATATTCGAGAAATGGTAGCTATCATGAGCACTTCAAGAGCATTCCATTTGCTTCACTTGTGTTGTTATGTTCCATCAGAACGTTCTCTTTTCAAGGTGGAAACAACAGAACCCAGCTCAGATTTCATGGTTTCCCTCCCGCATTTTGCGTGGTGGCTTTTTGGGCCCTGAAGCCGACAATGTTTTCTTTTCCGCTGTCACATCGGCATAGAACTTGGTTTTCTGACATCGTAAAAGCCCTCTGTGCCAGGACAACCCATTAAGCATCAGTCGATGGGGTAGGCTGTGCTGCACGGGCTCACTTTTTCCATTTGTCTTCCAAGAGCCGTCATGGTTGCTTTCCAGAGCCACAGAGGCCCCATCTGAGTCAGGCCCTCCCACAGAATGATTTACAGACATTTCTTTAGAGCTACCTTGCCCACTTTGTGGGTTCAGTATTGTCTAAGTCACGTTTTGGTTTCTTTCTGCCATTTGTCACACACCTGGACCCTTTGTGTCTTCCCTCTAAGCTGTCATCGTGTGGTTACTCGGCAATTGCCAACTGGTTTTTTCATATTAGCCCAAGAAAAACATCATTAGGAAGGGTGAGCCTGTGGCCAAATCCATTGCTTAATGGGCTGCAAAGCCAAACAAAAATAAATTGGAAGTATCTGAGCCCAAGGCCTCTCCACTAGCAAGGAAAGTGAAACTTGACTCTTTCAACAGGGAGAATGGTGGGGTTGCCATTGTTGCATTGAAGAAAGTTTTCCCTAAATAAGACCACTTAGAGAAATATACAGTTTCTCCTCGGGTTTCTTGCAAAGATGCTATAGAAAGGAAGACCATTTTCTCCACAAGG